>ML976681.1:190620-272702 GCA_010015655.1 Bimuria novae-zelandiae CBS 107.79
GTGATTCTAGTAATCAGCTTGTTCAGGCGAACAATTTCATACTACAGGAACCCCCCACACGGTCGTGTGGGTGGAATCACGATTTTGGTGTTCCTTAATAAAGGTCGCAGAATAGGCGGCTTGCACCTTTAAAATCTGTCTTCTATTTAGTTACTAATTAGTAATCTCTAGAGTTAGGGTATAGGAATTCTTAAAGGATAGAGTCTTAGTTCTGGGTCTGCTTTAAGCTCTTAGTAGACTTTAAAAATTAGCATCGTGCTCTTGTTTCAGAGCAACGTATTTAGCTATTCTTAGGTTTGGCTCCCACTATTCTAGTGCTTTATCCAGGTAGAGATAGAAGCATTCCCTAATAGGGTGTCTTATATCGTAGGCTAGGCACTTAGTGGTTTTGTTAGTGCCTGCTCTAGTAGGTTTACCACGATTAGCGTCCGCTTTAGCGGAGTTACCACTACCTCGTTAAGGGTTTAAAGAGCTTAAAGGTGCACGATCATTATCCTTCACAGCTATACGTTAATGTTAGGGTCTACCCTGTTTTATACCCCGAGAGTTTCCCGTTTCTATATGTTAGGGATCCCCTTATATGCTCTAGGCAGCTTAGCTACTTTTAGCAAGATAAGATAAGTCTTCTATTATAAACGCTGCCTTTTAGCTTCTATTTCGCGTTATTAGATAATTTAGCATTATATATTCTTGGAAACGTCCTATTATGTCCTTTTAGTCCATGCCGGGTAGGTCCTTTCTATTTAATTAGAAGGTTGCAGCCCATACTAGAGCTATCTTATTTACTACTAATATAAAGTCTACAGCCACAGGATTGAATTGTGTAGTATCGGACACGTTTAGTGTCTCGGCCTCTGTTACAGCATGATTATATTTAGTAAGCTATGTGTCCTAGTTATTTACTATGCGTGGAGGCTTTAATAAGCTATAGTATCGCTGTCGCGCTTGCTCTTGTTTAAACTTAAAGGTAACTCCTACTTTTGCTTTTAGCTTTATAATCTATTCTTTAATAGTAGTATCTAGGAGACAGCAAGTGCGTTGTAGATGCGGTGCTACTAATAACTAGATAAACACTACGATCTGCTATAAACTTGCGACTTTAGTCTTGTACTTTGTGTACTGCATCTTGTATTTCTCCATCCGGAGTTTATAGAGGTCCAAATCCTCTTTGTAGCTCTTTAGTCCAGCGGACAAAAGTTTAGATAGTCTTAATAGTAAGACGCCGTCTGGAAGGGTTGCGGCTGGCGTATAGTCTGCCGTCTCGGGTAGCTCGGGCTCAAATGGCTCCGTGAGTGGGGTAATTGCTAAATCGGGGTTAACTTGCGCCTATGTATTGTATACGACGCAGCGGGCTTATAGTTAGTTAAGCTAGTTACGGTATTTAGTGTCATCGCGAAGAATAATCGTTCCGTTAGTTTAATTTAGGTTTTAGGTTACTATTTTCGCTCTTGTTAAGGCAGTGAGACTCTTAATTATTAGATATTACGTCTTAATAGATGTCCTGATAATTCGGGGGGTTAAATTAATGTATTAGGTTGTTCTTTTTCTGTCTACGGGGTTCCCTCGGCAGGTTCTGTGTGTTCTCGGTTAATCCCCGGCCTTTTTCGGGCTACCCCTGATCCTCCGAACTTGATATGCTTTTTATCTGACACTAATAACTAAGAACCGTAGAAGCTAAATAATTAAGATTTACTCTTATATAAAGATTAGCTAGTTATCTTAGTAGTCAACTTCCTACGCACTTACTTAATCCGAGCCGCCTATACTACGTAGCTTACTACTTACCCAGGAAAAAGGAAGACAGCGAAGCTACTTAGAGATTAGTACTACTAGCCAAATCTAGCGAAGAATGTGGACACCTATGTCGCCGCCTATAAGGCTTATTAATAGAGTTATACGCCCCGCGACCGCACCCTAGGACTACTTAAGCTACTACTAATACTAAAGCAAGTATAGCAGGACGTTTTAATAAATTTTAAGTTATTCCCACCTAATAAGAAAGGGTACAATAACGCCTTTATTATAGTTAACCGCCTAAGCAAGCGCTGCTTCTCACTACCCTACCACAAGACAACCACGGCGGAACAGGCTATAGATATATACTATCGCTATATCTGGCGCGTGTACGGCCCACCCAAGTCTATTATCTCTAATCGAGGCCCGCAGTTCATCTTAGTATTTATAAATAAGCTATGCTAACTTATAGGCGTTAAGTAAAAGCTCTTAATAGCTTATTATCCTTAGACTAATAGCAACATAGAAATTATAAACTAGTACCTTAACCAGCGCCTTCGCCTATTTATTAACTACTACTAAAATAACTAGTCTAACCTACTACCCTGCATAGACTAGGCTTAGGCTATACTGCCTCATAAGACTACAGGCCTCTCGCCGTACGAGATCGAGTTCGGATATTAGCCTACACACTACTGGGACTAGGAAGAGCGGACAAAGACCTCGCCTATAGCCCGTAAGTAGATGTCCCGAGAGGAAGCGCAGAACTACGCAAAGATTTAATATAACGCTATAAAGCGGGCTATAGAGATAGCTTAGAGAGGGATTGTTTATACCTAAGAGTAATAAGCACGTTAAGTAAATAAAAAGTAACATAAGCTAGATTTTAGAGTAGGCAATTAAGTCTATATTACGCTAAAAGGCTTTATAACTAACTAGCCTAGTTAGAAGCTTAACTAGCAGATATACGGGCCCTACCTAATTATTACTATAAAAGGACACTTTTACTAAGTTAAGCTTCCGCCGTATATACACATGCATAATATCTTCTATATAGACTGCCTATAGAAAGCCGCCACAGACACACTACTAGGTTAGATAGAGCCAGCAGAGGAGCTAATCGAGGTTAATAGCAACCTAGAATAGTAAGTAGAGGAGATCCTTAATAGCCATATTTACTAAAGACGTTTATAATACAAAGTCTCCTAGACTGCCTATAATCTTAACCCTACCTGGTATAACGCTCGAGGCTTTGTTAGGGCACTATATAAGGTAAAGGAGTATTATAACGCATACCTAGACAAAGCGGGGCTACTATTATAACTAAACATCTGGCTGCGAGCGTATAAGGCTGGTACCTATCTAGAGATAATAGAGGAAGATAATAAAGCTATAGTTATACTAGCATAAGGCAAGATACAAAGGAGGTAATATAACGGACTTAGAAAACTACGCCTACCTTAAAGGAGGGTAATATAATAGCCTAGCATGCTAGCAGGACACATAACCTCGCGTAAGAGGCGCGACTACCTTACGCCTAGGTGTAGCTACCTCACGCCTGGGCGTAGCTACCCACGCACCTAGTGTAGCTATCTCGGATAGATAAATATTCCGTGCCGAGCGGTAGCGCATAAAAGCGCCGCAGGCCTGTGTACCTACAGTCTCCTCATCTTAGTGTAGCTAAAATAGAGCCAACCTACCTCATCTACTCTCTTAATGCAGGAGCCTGTGCCCGTCCTCACACTTTCTTAAATTACTTATCTATATAATATTTATATTTTTATTACTATGGCCTCGCGCAGCAGCGTGCTATTAAAGTTTTTTATTAACTACTCGTCTTTTATAACTATATAATTTTAAAAGAAGCTCTTATAACGCTTATATATATGCGTTAATAATATATTTTTATATTTCTTAACGCTCTCCTTTTTATTAGTTAAGTTATAAATAGCTATAAGGGCATATACGAGCTTAACCTAAGTCTTTATATTACACTTACAAAGTCTATTAAAATCCTGCTAGCAACGCTTAAAGAAACTAAAGTACTATTTAATAATATTTTTTAGTAATAAATAGTAATAGTGTTGGAATGGCGACAGGCCAATTTCCCATTCGGGTTAGCCTAACTAACTCAGCTAACCTGGCTATAACGAGGTTTATATAATCCCGCACGCAGTGTAATGGGCTACGCCCAGTTATTGCCTCAGATCCTTAACCCTTGGTTATGCGAACCCTAGATATATAAGTTCGACGCCCGAAGCTTAACTTTAGACTCTCTATTAAATTTATAAGTATTTTTTAGCACCTTTAGCTCCTTAAGTACCTAGCCCCTTATATTAAATTTAATTACTTCTACCCGTCGCGGGATAAGTAGATTTTAATATAACTACGGACTAAAGCTGCGAAGCAGCACACGAAGTTAAAGGACTTACGTAGATAGATACTACAAAGGCGACGCCTGGACCTGCGAGGAGACAGAACCCTCCCTAGCGAGTAATTAAGAAGGAGTTCTAATAGACACTTAACGCTAGCAAGACTGTCTTTGCTAAAGGTCTACGTCTTAGCGCGAATAATTATACGTAGCGAGCTATTAGCTTATAAAGGAGCGATAGCTAAGGAAATAAAAGGATAGCCTCCCTATTTATAATTAAACTTTAGGTATCGGGAGTTAACAAGAATAAAATATGGTAATTCCTAAGCAAGGTTAAAGCACTCGTTAACCTCTAGGACACCTTTTAGACTCTACTATAAGGAGTAAAAGGACTAACTAAAGAAATAGTAAGGGAGCGCCAAGAACCCCTAACGATATAATAAGACTCTTAAGAGACGGGAGGTATAAATTAGCTATTAAAAGTAAACTAACAGATAGAGCTACTAGAGAGATTAATAGTAGAGCTTATCTTATACTAAGGAAGAAGCCGCCGCCCTAAGACCCCTAACCTAGCCTACTTTAACAGCGAATAACAGGATTACCGCCACTTTAGGATAGTAATGCAATATAAGCTCTTAGAGGATAGGGACTGCATTAGAAATATACCTAGATACATTATTAGTTAATTAACAGGACGTGCAGCGACGGTGGGAATTATATACCTAGACTACTACCTAGGGTGCACCGAAGCTGACCTCTAGGAGCTACTAAACTATAACTTCTATAACTACCTAGCGGAAGAAATCGCGCGTAACCACTTACTTATAATGTAATAAGGGAACTGGAAGCTTCGTGACTTTAACTTTAACTTTAATAACTATGCTATAGAAGCTAAGGAGCATAGTTAGGAGATCCTAAAAAACCTATACCTTTAAAGCCTCCGCGAGGACTTACAGGACTAAATAGTTATAGTAAATATAGACAATAATTAGGACCTGTAAGGGGTCTAGAAGAGGGTTAATAAGGTTAAAGAAAACCTCTTTTAAAATATATTATAGCTACTAAAGTTTTCTGCCAAGAACGGGGCGCTAGACGAAATAGATTAGGAACCCACCTAAGCTAACCCTAAAAGGATGTCCGACCGACGAAGCTAAGACAAAAGACACTAAGCAATAGATAGAGCCACGGGACACAGGTCTAGTAATACCTAGAAACGAGCTACGTAGGTGTCGCGCGAGGTAATAGAAACCCGTAAGAAAAATGGTTCCTATTTTTATTATAGAGATACGGGACATCGCGTAAAGTAGTGTAAACTTTTACCTATAATAAAGCTAGCACAAGTTCGCGCTGCTACACTCGCTACTAAGGAATCCTCTAATAAAGAGTTTAATATAGCCTCTACTAATTTAGAAAACTAAGTCCTCCTGGCAATAGTCGCCGCTAAGCGGCAAAAGTAGGAAAAGGGCAAAAGATAAGTTTTAATAACTTTTAAAGGCTATAGCTAGACTTAACACTAGTAATAGTACACTCGCTTATTAATAATATTATGTTTGCATTAACAATAATTAATTTAGGTTATTTAACCTTTAGATTTATATTAAAAAAACTTATAATAAAAGCCCACCTACAGCGCAAGAACCTACCCTATCCACAAGAGGTTATTAGTATTAAAGGCATATAACTCTTTATACGCGAAGTAGTCTAACTAGAAGTAGATATTAATAGCTATGTAGAATTAATATAATTATACGTCTTACCCGATAACGGGTCGTACGACCTAATCCTTAGCCTAACCTAAATAAAAAAGAATAGGATTAAACTGGCCCTAGCGAAGAAATTAATCTAGATTAGAAGTTTAGGCACCCGCATCCGTGACCAAGAAGGCAAGAAACTATTAATAAAGCTCTAAGGGGTATTAGCCGTAGCCTTTATAGCCCTAAATTGGCGTAATTAACGCCTGGGAAATAAGGCTAAGGTGTTTTCCGTGTTAATAAAGAATATATAGAAGGCGTTAACTCGCAAGCTAAAGGTAAACCCACAAGAGTTACTACCTAAAGCTTTTAAGGACTTATGGCGTATCTTCTACAGGGAACAAGCTGATAAGCTCCCCCCGCACCGTAGACCTAGAGTGGATCTTTTTATTCCTCTTGTGGAAAAAGATGGCAAGACCCCAGAGATCCCCTACAGCCCTCTATTTAATATGTCTCGCGAAGAGTTGCTTGTCCTTTAGAAAGAGCTTACTAAATACTTAGATAAAAGCTTTATTTAGGTAAGCAAGTCCAGCGCCGCCGCCCTAGTGTTATTTACTAAGAAACCTAGTAGAGAACTACGCTTTTGCGTTAATTATTAGGCCTTAAACGCTATCTCGAAGAAGGACTAGTACCCTCTACTATTAATTAGTAAGACCCTTTAGCTCCTCGCGAAGGCTAAATAGTTTAGTAAACTTAACGTAATTTAAGCCTTCTATAAGCTTTAGATAGCGAAAGGCGAGGAATAGAAGACAGCGTTTAGAACCTAATTTAGTCTCTATAAGTAGCTAGTAGTTCCTTTTAGCCTAGCTAACGCGCCAAGTACGTTCTAGCGGTATATTAACTAGGTGCTAAAGGAGCACCTCGACGACTACTACTTATGTTAGATTTAATAGTGTTCTGTCACTTTAAGATAATGCGATAATAAGAGTTAATAGATGTGATAATTAATTATAGAAACCGTGGATATGCGCAAGGTGTCTATCTAGCAATATTTCACGCTTACACTATATAGGATAGTATAGGGGCAATAGTGCGCCAGCCTCCCTTCTTCATCCTATCGCACTCTGGGCGATAGTTTAGGTAAGGAGACAGTAGATAGGTCGCACTCATACTATAGGCAACAGTATAACTTACTGTAATTCACAGTAGGTTATCTAATCTAACAACTTAGCGTATATAGACGACGTTTTTATCTTCTTTAGTGGTAGCCAAAAAGACCACGAAGAGAAAGTACGTACCGTAATTTAAAAGTTAGGGGCTGCAGGACTACACTTAAATATTAAGAAATCTAAATTCTGCGTTAAAAAGACTACGTACCTTAAATTTATTATAGAAATTAATAAGGGCGTAAGCATAAACCTAGATAAAGTCTAAGTAATTTAGGTATAAAAGCTACTAACTTTAGTAAAAAGAGTCTAGAGCTTCGTAGGCTTCGCGAACTTCTATTAGAGATTTATATAAGACTTCTCTAGCATAGTAAGCCCCCTTACAAAGCTCACTAGTAAAGGAGTAGAATTTGTTTAGGGATAAGAGTAGTAGCATGTATTTAACTTCCTAAAGACGGCGTTCTATACGGACCCCGCGCTAACCTACTTTAACCTTAAATAAGAATTAGTACTAGAAGCAGATGCCTTTGGCTGGTTAACTAGGGGATGCTTCTCCTAGTATAATAATAACAGGATTCTGCGCCTAGTGGCTTACTTCTTAGCAAAGAATAGCCTGGTAGAATATAACTACGCTATCTATAATAAAGAGATACACGCAGTTATTAAATGCGTAGATAAATAGGACGATATATATTAAGTAGTAAAGCACCTTACGGTCTATACTAATTATAAGAACCTTACGTATTTCGCTACTAAACGAAGGTTGGACGAACGACACGTTTAGTAGGCAGACACACTTAGCTATATTAACATAATATTTATATATAGACTAGGGTTAGTAAACTCTAGGGCGGACGCCTTCTCCTAGAGGGACTAAGACCTACTAAAAGACGGCGGAGATAATAAATTAAAGTTAAGGCACTTTACGCTTTTTTAGGAGACTACTAAGAGAAATGGCTTAAAGTCTTTCGTCCCCTAAACATCTACTACTATAGAGGAACCTAACTATACTAAAGTAGACGAGGACCTAGTGCTCGCTTACCTAATACGCCTTAAACCACCTATATTAACCCTTTAAGGAGGCGATAGCCCTGCCAAGCGACGCGAACCAGACTTTGACACTATGTAGCAAGAGGCAGAATGCGATAAAGATAGTACATATAGTAAGATAAAGGCCTGTGTTAAGAACGGGCTTAGGAAGTTCGAACCCAGGTGGAAGTTATCCGTCAGTATCTCGGAATGTAGTATAGATGACTAAGGGTACCTACGCTACAGGTTAAGACGATAGGTACTAGAATTAGAACCTCTATAGACGAAGCTAATAGCGGTCGCGCATAGTTCCCTAGCTTTAGGACACTTAGGATAAGAAAACACCTATAAGATCCTCGCTCGAAACTACTTCTTCTCGGAGATGTCTAACTAAGTAAGGCAGTATATTAAGAACTGTAATGTCTATAGAAGAACTAAACTATAGAGAGAAGCAAAACAGGGCCTGCTAAAGCCCTTATTACTACCCAAACAAGGATAGAAGGATATTACAATAGACTTTATTACTACTTTACCCGAGAGCGATGGCTGCACGAATATTATAGTAATTATAAATAGACTTAGTAAGGACCCTAAGTTTATTAGTCTCCTAAATTTTAATATACTTACAGTTACGATAGCGTTCTTTTAACACTAGGTAGTAGACTACTTCTTCCCCTCCTCTATTACATTGGACCGCGGGGGACAATTCGTAAGCGAATTTTAGACTACACTCTGTGAATAAGCAGGTATTGACTAAAGACTGTCTATAGCAAAGTACCTAGAGACGGACGGGCAGATAGAATAAATAAACTCTGTCTTTAAAGCCTACCTCCGGGCGTACTATAACTAGTAATAGGACGATTGGATAAAGTGGCTTCCTATAGCCTAGATAGCTATTAAAGGGCGAGAAGCTATATTAATAGGAGTTAGCCTGTTTTTCCTATCCTATAGCTAGAACGTTAAACTAGTTAAGAACTTTGGGGCACGGAGATTGGCCTTAGAGCTTAGAACTAACGTAAAGAAGGCTACGAAGGTAATAATAAAGAAGTTTAAAGAGGTTTTTAACTTTGCCTAGGCAAAAATAATAATAGCCTAATAAGAATAAGAGCGCCTAGCGAACTATTAACGTAAGAACGCTTTAATCTTAAAGGAAGGAGATAAGGTATAGCTAAAGTATAAGGACTACCTCTAAAACTAACGTTTAAGTAAGAAGCTTGATTAGAAGCAAGAAAAGTTTACTATAAAGAAGGTAATAAACTTTTACGTAGTAGAACTAGGCGTCCCGCCAAATATGCACCTAAGATTCTATATAAATAGGCTAAAGTTAGCCTTGTTAAACCCTCTCCCTAGCCAAACCACTAATAACGCCCAGCCCGAAGCAATCATAACAAAAGAGGGGGAAGAGGAGTATAGCATAATTAATATATATAAAGAACGCTAGTCCTGCAGAGGCAAGAGGGTGGAATACCTAGTATAGTAAGAAAACTACTCTTAAAGAACTTAGGAACCTTGTAGGAACCTTAACTAAGCTACTACGTTAGACTATTAGGAGAAGTTTACTAAGCCATATTAAAATCGCAACAGAAAACTCCTAATAGGATTCTACTATAATATCCCCTAAATTAGCTTCTATTAGGGCCTAAAGGAGGCTCTACGATGCCTGCCTTGCTAAGCTAGGGAACTTAGCTAGATAAAGGTGTTTAAGATAAAAGTAGGAACAACATCGTTAGAGAATAAAGTTAAGTATTAGGGAAGGAAGTTAAGAAGGAATCCTAAAAAAGTAACTTAAAAAACCCTTAGAACTACTAAGGATAATAAAGGGACTAAATAATTCTTATAGTAGTAAGGGATAACCCTTATAAAAGAAGTAAGCCTTAGAAGTAAACTAAAGTAAGAAGGAGAGAAGAACTAGGCAAGAAGGGCATTTTTAGCTACTAAAGGAATAGTAAAACCCTTCTTAATAACGTTTAGATTTACTTCTCCGCCCTCTAATACACTACTAGGGTCAGGGAAGCTATTATCCTCCTTACTTAGGCGTTCCCTAATTACGATAGCCCGAAGCCGCTAGCGTAAGCCCTAGTAGGCTTAAGTAGGCATATTAGCTCCCGCGAGGATATTATCTATTATCTAAAGACTATTTATTATAATGCCCTTATCTACTACCACGAACTTGCTAGAGAGCTACACGATGTTAGCCTTAAAAAATAGCTTTATTATATAAAAGGAACTTATAGAAGGGTTCTTGTACTCTTAATAGAATACTTTAAAGTTAGTAGCATAAATTTAAAAAAGGTTAGAAGTCTTTTTAACCGCGACGGCGATGCGCTTTAAGAGCTAAACAGCCTTAAAGAAAGAAGTAATAGGGCCTAAAGTAGTAGTAGTCTTGCTCTTAAAGGAGGTATAGTAATTAATAATAATAACCTTATAAGCAGAATAAAACGCGTTAAAGTTAGTAAAAAAGGCCTTCTATTCCTAGCTACTTTTTAAAACCTCGTTTATAAGGTGGCCCGCACTAATAACTATAATATTAGTAAACTCTTTGCGGCTAACTTTGTTAAGGGCAGGCTAAATCTAGGTAGGGGAAGGAGTTAGTAGAGCACACCTTAAAGTTATCTAGAATAAGTTAGACTAAAGCATACTTATCTAGTGTAGCTAGTAAGCTTATAGGTACAGCACTCCTCGCAGGACACCGTCTTGCCTACTAGTACCTACTAATAGACGCGTCTATAGGTAACGTAGTTAATACACTAGCGCTTAATTATCGCGCGTAGCGAGATTAGACCCTAAGAGCTAAGCTTATTAAGTTAGCGAGTGCGCACACCTAGGCTAATAAAGAACTAGGAAGGAGGTTAGAAGAGTAAGAAGGCAAGTTAAAAAGTAAGAAAAAGTAAAAAAAAGCGTAGAAGAGGGTCTAGAACTTACTTCGCGAGCTTTAAAAGGACTAAACTTCTTAGTAAGCTAGCTAAGAAGGATTACGCTAGCGTTAAACATAGTAGTCTTATTTTAAGAAAGCTTAGTCTTCTTAAGTTAGTAGCTAGGTAATTGCGACGGGGACAGGCCTTTCTCTATTTTATTATTAAAGTTAGTAGCACGCCTCTAACGCTTAGGCGTCTTTATTATATAGCTATTACGTAAAGGGCTAGCTATTTTATTAGAATAGTAAGGGGAATTAGGTCGCGAAGTTAGGGAAGACTAGGTTAAAAGTAAGATATTATAGCGCACGAAGTTAAGCTAAGAAAAGAGAAAGAGTTTAAAAGAGTAAGGTCTAGAAGCTAAGTAAGAAGCGATTTTATGTATATAATAATAAGTAAACGCACTAGCGCGAACACACCGCCGTAGTAACTACTTATAGTAAGGACATAAAATTAGACACGCGAGAATAGAACTAGTAAGAGGTTTATAATAGCGAGAGGATCGCAAGTAGATAATAAAACAACCGCGAAGCTATATAAATAAGATAAGATGTAGAGATTTCTTTTTTTACCCTTAATAAAGGGAAAGGAGGTATGTAATAGGCTACGCCTAGTTGTTGCCTTAGATCCTTAACCCTCGGTTATACGAACCCTAGATATATAAGTTCGACGCCTAAAGCTTAACTTCGGACTCTCTATCGAATTCATAAGTATTCTTCTGGCACCTTTGGCTCCTTGAGCACCCAGCCCCTTACACGCAGCTAGGTCTATAGAGAAAAAGAAATAATAAGACTTTTACTAACTATTTAAACTATATACATGTATATAAATATTCTGCTAACACTACTTAGTAGTTACTATAGGTAACTATAAAATAGTAAGATAGACAAGATAGTTCCTTTTAACTTATATATATCCTAAGGGGAGTGCTATAAGATTAAAACTATACTAAAAAAATTTATATCTGTATCTAAGGAAGCGTGCGTATTTTCTAGCTATAAATATATTTAAAGAAAGTATATCTAGTGCATTAGTAACGTATTTTATTAAATATAAACCTTTTCCTTTTTTATAAACTATTACTACTCACGAATCGATCCCTTACAGACCTCTTTACTAAGCTAGTCTAGACCTAAACCCTATAATAATAACTATTAAATAGAATCGACATGCAAATACACTAGCAGAAAAGTTAATAAGAAGCTATAATATTAATATTAACTTTACATAAATTAATCTATAGTAGTAGGATATTCCTATTATAGAGTAATCTAAGAAAGCATACCTTATAACATATATAAGAAAGATCCTTAAAAACTATAGTAAAGAGTATATATAGGATGAGAAATTCTTAGACGCTTTTTAATAGTAGTTTAAAGGATAGACAAAGGAGATATTTAGCTTTATCTATTTTATCTACCTCTAGAAACTAAAGCGCCTTATAAAAAACTATAGTATTAATACTAAACTACCTAATAGTAATATACCGAGCTAGATATTTACGTTATTAAACCTTAATCTTAGCAAGCTACTAGACTATAATATAATATACTTCTTAAAAACGGTAATTAAATTATAGTTATAGGCATACTTTTAATATATAGCTACGTAGCGCGCGAATCCGTCCGTAGTATAGGATAATAAATAGTCTATTTAACTATAAAGATTAGATAACGCTATTACATTCGGGGAATAATAATAGCTATAGTAGATTAAGCTTAAAAAGCCTATAACTTAATACTACTAAAGCACTATAAGAAGTATAAATATCCCTTATTTAGTAAATAATAGCTTAATCTTATCCCCTTAATAGCTCTTAATAAATAATCCCTTATATACTAATAAATACACGAGACTACCTCTAGATAAGATTTCTAATAAAAATCTTAACCTTTAGATAATTACAGACTTCTCTAAAAATCTACAACATAGATAAGAAGTATACAGGAAAACTCTATAACTTTTTTAATCATTATATAAGGTTTTTTTTAGTATCTATAAAAGCGCTAGGATTAGTAAAAGGCAGTTCTATACTATTTTCCCTTAAATCTTAATAAGAGAGGCTAAGCTATACTATATTAACTACCTTAGAAATAAGACTTACTTTATATTAATATATTATAAGATAATGAACTATTTCGACTATAATATAAATATAATCTAATATTAGAACAAGGTCCCTCTAGTAGTATGACTACTATAAATAACCGAGTAGGTGAGGGATAAGGCGGGGTGGCTACAACGTATTGTATTAACTGTCGTGTATAGCGTACCAGATTACACAAGCTATCGTGAGGTACAATCTATATAATCGAGCAGGGACCACCAGGCTTGGCACTCTTCTGTATAGCAAGTACCACAAGCCTACCTTCCACTAATCTAGACTAAACCCATATATTCTCAACACTCCCCCTCAGGACAGGTCTAGTCTATAGATAACTCCTAGTTAGTTCTTAAATCTCTTAAATGCCACTTGCTGCAAAGGCTTTGTTATTCTATTAGTAACTATGTCTATAGTTAGTACGTAGGCCACATTAAGTCTGCCTTGTTCTGCCAGGTCCCTGACAAAGTGATAATAGACATCGATATGCTTTAATCTTTCGTGAAGGTGAGGGTTCTTTGTGAGTGCAATAGCGCCCTGATTGTCGCCTAGCATCTAGACCTTGTTAGTGTCTTTTCTAATGTACTTTAGGAATCCAAGGTCTCTAAACACTTAAGTAATCCACTAGCCTTGCTTGCAGCATGTCGACAGTGCAATATACTTAGATTTATAACTTAATATTATAACTAATTATTGCTTCTTACTAGACTATAATATTAGACCTCTATAGAACATTACAGTGCTTCCTAAGACGCTCTTTCGGTCTATAGTATCGCTTGCCTAGTTAGTATCTAAGTAGACAATAAATTGTAAGTGTGCTCCCCCTGGTCCGTAGCGTAGTTTTATTGTGACTATTAACCTAAGGTACCGTAATAGGTTCTTTAATGCATGGCTATAGTGTTTTGCTGGATTACTTATGTATTAGCTTAGTTTTCCAAGGGTGAATGCAATATCTGGACGTGTAAGAACCATAGCGAACATTAGGCTTCTAATTCCCTGCTGGTACTTAGTTATGTTGATTCAGGTGTTATTATTAGTAGTTAGCCTAAATAAGGTGTAATTAGTAAATAGAATCTTCCTATCTTTATACTTCTTACTTAATATTCCGAACTTATTAAGTACTGCGCGTAGGTATTGCTCTTAGTTAAGGAAGATTATATAGTACTTTCTATTTCTTATAACTCGCACTCTAAGGACTTTATGTACCTCCTCTAGGTTCTTGGCGTTGAATCGTCTAGAAAGCTTCTTCTAGAACTACTTAGTCTAAGATTGTTCCTTTGCCGCTGTAAGGACGTCGTTAACGTAGACTAGGATTCGAATCTTTCTCTCCTTATGGACAAACATATAAGGGTCTGCCAGGCTTTGTATAAATCCCTATGCAAGAAGCTCTTTCTTTATTAATAAGTTCTAGTCTCGAGCAGCTTGCTTTAGTCTATATAGGCTTTAAAGGACTTTTAGGACATGTCCTTTTTTAACATAAACTCCTTTAGGTGGCTTAAGGAGGATCTATTCCTTAAGGTAAGACTTGGTAAACGCATTTTTAATGTTATAATAAAAACATTCTAAGTCTTCTGCTGCGATAGTGGCCAGGAATAGACGTAAAGTATCTATGCGGACAGTCGGCGCAAAGGTCTCGTTATAGTTAATTCTCTGTACTTAGGTGAAACCCCTTGCTACAAGGCGTGCCTTAAATCGTTTAACTATCCCGTCTAGCTTAGTCTTAATTATAAAAACCTACTTTAAGTTAACTATATTTGCGTCTTTTGCCAGAAAGACTTCTTCCCAGGTTCTATTTTCTATTAGTGAAATTATCTCCTCTAGCACTGCTACTTTCCATTGATTTCCGTGCTTTAGGTCGTGGATAGCTTGTTAATATGTCTAGGGAATCTGAATTCCTGCAATCTTAGTTGCTAGAAAAGCTTTCTTAAAAATCTGTGCTTATTCGTTCGTAAAGTCGACTTGTGCTAGCATAGCTTTAATAATTTTCTAGAATCTTTTATCTTGTATAGTGTCTTCGCTAGACCTCTTGCGTTTAGACTCTCTTATAAAGTATCGTAGAGCTTCTAGCAAGACTTCGATAGGTTTTCTAGGCTCTTTATTTACTAAGTCAGGTACTCGCTCGTCTTAAGGTAGGGTAATAGGAGGAATAGTAGTTAGCTTCCTTAGTCTTTCTCTTCTACGCTTTATTAGCCCGGAATTTAGTTCTGCAGAATTTGGTTCTATTGGTTCTATAGAAGTTAGTTCTATCGTTTCTGTAGAAGTTAGTTCTATTAGTTCTATAAAAGTTAGTTCCATCGGCTCTGCAAAAGTTGTCTCTATCGGTTCCGCTAGTTAAACAAGAATAGGGCGTTAGTTTTCCTTAGTATTAGTCTTAGTATTAGTCCCTAGAACCTTCCTGGGTCTTCCTCTTGGTTTTTGGTCTGGCATTGTGTTCTGTATCCCTTATGGTCTAGCTAGGATATTTCGCAGTCGTAGTTTAACTTTTCCTCCAGGGGTGTTTTCGTCCACTAACAATCGGCTTGTTCTTAATGTGTACCCTAGGTGTGCGAAGCGTCTGTAATATAGCAAGTATCTCTCTTTTTTACTAGCCTTAAATTCTGTTTTATTAAATTCTACTAGTGTATACTATTCTGTGCTTGGGAATGCTATCTCTCGGTATCTATTAGCGATGTGTGACACTATATAGAGGCCGTTGTCTATAGTTACTTTAATAATTGTCTTCTTTCCCAGTTTAAAACGCAGTGTATTTAAGTTAAATCGACCCTTTAGGCCTGCTACGCAAATTTGTCTCCCTAATAATAGATTAACTCTAAGATTAGGTACAAGTAGTACATCTAAAAGCTATATTAAGGACCTATCTTTATACACTACTTAAGCTTCTCCCTTTTAGTCTGCATATAACTCTCCTCCTCTAACCCGAACAAGTCTTCGCTTGATCTTAATTATCTGTCTAAACAATAAGGGTTAGTTAGACATGTGTGAGGAAGCGCTAGTGTCGCCGGCCTAGGTAGATAGAGAGGCCTTACTAATAATATCTTTTAAGAGATGGCATGTCTTAATTTCCTCGTCCTCTAAGTTTAAGGTATTAGTTAATGTCTTTAGCTCTAATTTTAACTTAGCTTCTTCTTTAGCTCTATATGCTTTACTAGTCTTTTTATTAGATTTCCTAGACTTAATAGGTAGCTTAGGTAGCTTTAGAGGGAACGGCTTCTTCTTCTTTCGCTTCTTTTTAGCTTTATATTCCCTTAGGAGCTTTTGAGCCTTTACAAGCTTTAAACAGTCTCGCATGTAGTAAGATTCGTCGCAAAGGTAGCACTGGATGCCAGACGTAGCGCTAGATTTAGAGTCGGATAACAGCTCCCTGTTACCTCGCTTGTGGGGCGGAACGTACTTGTGGGCTTTTTGGAATACTAGAAGAGCTTGTTTATTAGTATCTTGCTAGTCTCGGACCTCCTTCTCTTCCAGAAACTTGAGCTTTTATTTAACAGTGAGGTTAAGCTAAGCATTCAGGGTGTTAATTATAGTCTTAAAACTTAGAGGGAGTAATCTAATAAGAATAAGTAGTAATATAGCATCTTTATAGGCTCTATTAGTGTTAGCGTCTACTAAGACAAGCTTACGCCGGTAATCTTTTAGCTTTTCCTATAATCCAATAATTATGCTCTTAGAATTAAATGTAAATGTCTAGATCCTAGTTATGTACATGTTAGCGGTAGTAGCGTTAGCTTAGGTGTACTTCTTTTGCAGGTAAGCCCAGAACTAGAAGGCAGTGTTATACTTATTAACTAGGGCCTAGTCGTTATTACTAAGAGATCTAAATAAAAGGTTAATTACAATTACCTTATCCTTTAGGTACTTATCTCTCTTGTTAACATTAATGCGGGCCTTAATAGTCTTATTATCTGTAATGTCTAGTCCTTTTATAGTATCTAATAGGTCTTTAGTAGTAGTAATTTGGCAGTGCTCCTCTAGGCTTCTCTTGCACACGTAAAAGACTCTTTTCCCTCTTAGCTTAACTTTGTTCTGGCGGAACTAACTATTATGATTCTCTGCTGTGAGTTTAGGAATCTCCCACTGTCCCTTCTCTTCGGCCATTATATGTGTTCGGACGTAAGGAGGCTCACATGTGTCGATTACAGGCGATGCGGGCGATGCGGGCGATGCAGGCGGTGCAGGTAGTGCAGACAATACAGGCGATGCAGGCAATGCAGGCGATACAGGCAATATAGGCAATGCAGGCAATAAGGTAAAGTTAATTCCTACTTGAATCTGAGTCCTGCGCGACTCTAGTCGATAACTAATTCCTTTCGCGAATCGTAGCTAAGTCCTGCGTGACTCTTAAGGTTTAATTCCTTCTTAAATCTAAGTCCTGCGCAACTCTAGTGGTGACTAATTCCTTTCGCGAATTATAGCTAAGTCCTGCGCGACTCTAGAGAAATAATAACGTTAGTTAGTAACTAGGCTTATAACCTATTAGAATAAGGTCCCTCTAGTAGTATAACTACTATAAATAACTAAGTAGGTGAGGGATAAGGTAGGGTGGCTATAATATATTATATTAACTATCGTGTATAGCGTACTAGATTAAACAAGCTATCGTGAGGTATAATCTGTATAATCGAGCAGGGACCACCAGGCTTGGCACTCTTCTATACAGCAAGTACCACAAGCCTACCTTCCACCAATCTGGACTGAACCCATATATTCTCAACATCTAATACTATACTAATTAGTTAATATTATCTTATATAGGACTTAAGTTAGCGGCAGAGAATATTAATAAGAGTATAATATAAGTCTTTAAAGTAATACTTATAAAACTCTAGCGATGCTAACGCGCGCTTAAACTACTATATTTAAGTAAGAAATTATAAAAAGCGCCCTGACTACGGGCGACTCAGTCTATCCACAGTACTAAGGCGATCCCTTAGAGAGGGAAGAGAAGGGCTGCGGCGAGGGAAGTAGATAGGCGAAAGGCCCGAATAGCGCCGGTCTAGAGCGGACTAGGGCCGTCGAGGGCCCTCGACCTACGACTCGTGACAAAGGCTCTTTTCTTTAAGGGTCTCGACCGCGAGAATAAGCATATAATAACTAGCCTAATTAGGCCTCGCGTATTACGTAAGCTAATAACGTAAGCTAAATCTTAGGCTTACACTAAGGCCTAAAACCCTTGTTCTTACTCTCTACTTAGTAGCTTACCTTATCCCGGAGGCTCCCTAACCCGTAAGTATAACCTGACCAATCTATGGCAGTCTAGGGTGCCTGACCCTAGATGCCCCCCATTTCGGTACCTAGCCGCTCTAAATTTAGGGGTTGTGAAGGTAGACTAACCTAGTGCAGGCCTGTTAAGTCGTCCCTATACTTATTACTTCTCTACCGCCCTCTTCAGCAACCTTTAGACTTTGTCTAGACATACCTACGCTATTTAGCACTATAAGTACCGCAAATACTATCCTTAAGGCCCTAGTTAATAAGGCGCGTGCGAGCGTAGTTAGTACTATTAACCTATACTATACCTGCCTTCCTATTATCCTAGATAGCCTTAAGTAGTCTAATTATAAAAAGATAAAGCTCTGCTGGTTTTAGGTTAAGGAGATACGTTGTGTTTAGTCTAGGGTAGTATATGTTAATCTCGGCCTAATAGATTTAAAAGACTATAATTCGATCTGCCGCTACAATGCCTGCTACGGCGATAGTAGGGATTATTAGCAGGTAAGTCGGCGCTTTAAGGGTTATATAGGGGTTTTAAGGCTAATTAGTAGTAGATACCTAAAGATAACTTAGAAAACGTGTTAAGTGCCCTAATTACCCTTATACCGCGCTTAAGCTAAATTAATGCGTACACATGCAACGCGATTAACCTCTCTAAATTAAATAAGGCATTAGTAAAGGCCACCGCGCAGGTACTAGAGACAGAATAGAGTAATATTATTATATAAGTATTATCTAGTATAATTAAGGGTTATCTGGACTAAGTCGCATAGGGCCACCAGATCTAAATTCTGTAGAAACCTGTTAACCCCCTACTACTTAGGTTATAACACCTGGCCTCCTGAAGAGATTATTCTGGTAGTAGGCCTCTCTATTAAGGAGAAGCAAAAGAGAAAAGCTTCTACTATAGAGAGGGGTAGTTTAACCTCCCTAGTTGCTACTAGTGCTCTCACCCCTAGGCGCAAGAAGGTTACTCCTAAGTTAGTAAGGGTTCTTAACCCTAATCCCAGGTTATTAATACTAATTTAGGGTAGTTAGCGTTTAAGGCTAGTGTCCTAGCCACGCTAGACTTCCTTACGGAGGAAGTAAAGAAGAAGATTAAAAGTAAGGGTAGTTAAGAGACTTTTTAGTAAGCCTATAAGTCTAAGCGCCTAACTAATTAAGAGGGTTATCTAGTATAATTTAGGGATTCCTGCCCCTATTAACGGTGTCCGGATTTTATTTACGTTCTATACCCTTAGGTAGTTTTAATTAGGTTTTGGTTAGCTATAATTGCGTTAGGTACGGTCCGAATAGGCTTGTAAGCCTTTGTTAGGCCCCGAGAGGCGTGAATAGGCCTAGATAGCTTATTCTAGTCTTTAGTCTATTTAAGAATCCTTTACCTTATTTATTCTAGTATTTCGCAGCCTATAAAGTGTACTCTTTAGGGTAATTTATTACTAATTACTATCGAGTGCTGTCTTCCTCCTTCTCTAGGGGGGCGACCCCGCCTCTTAGGCTCCTATCTAGGGCGACCTTTAGTCTCCTTGTCTAAGCCCTTTAGGAACTACTTTATCGCCCCTTTAGAGATCTTCTTTATAGATAACTACTAGTTCTTATCGCTATCGTATCCTTTTCACTTAACTTTATACAGCTATTCTCTGTCTTAGAGTACCCTAGATCTAATTCCTTTAATTAGGTATATATCCTCTCTTACTTATAGTATAATAACCTTAGGCGGGCTTTGCTCTTGTTATAGTAGTCCTTTTAAGGCTACCTAGTTTAGGAGAGACACATAGAACACTAGGTAAATATTAAAGTCCTTTAGCAGCTCTAGCTTATATGCCTATTAACTAATCCGCCATTTTACCCTATAGGAACCCTAGGACTTATAGTTAAGTTTCTTCTTAGGCCTAGTTAACCGTATATTGCGGGCGTCGAGGTATACTATGTCCCCTACTATAAAGGTTTAGGCCTTATGCTTCCTATTATACCACGTCGCCTAGTACGCCTGTGCCCTAAGGATCGCTTGGGTTATCCAGACCCTAGTCTAGGCTAGAACTATCGCTCTGGCCCTTACCGTAGGTACTAACCCGCGCAACTATACTTCTCGGGGCAGGCCTACTATTAGTAGATTTAGGCCGTACACTATAATAAATGGCGACACTCCTATAGAGCTATAGATACTATTATTATACAAATATTCTGCTTTAGATAGAAGGTCCGCCTAATTAGATTATTTATAGTTATAGAACACTCGAAGGTACTATTTAAGCGTTTAGTTTTATCGTTCTATTTGTTTATCTGTCTGCGGGTAGAAGGCAATAGAGAGGAGTTACTTAGTTCTTAAATATTAAGTAAAGGTACTCTAATAAGCTAATATAAATAGGCTACCTCTGTCTGTAACTATTAACTTTAGAGGGCCGTGTAGGCGTAGAACCTCTCTCCTAAAGACCTTAGCTAGCTCTACTACCTTTAGGTCCTTTCGCGTGGGGATATAGTGTGCCATCTTAGAAAACTAGTTAATAATTACTAGAATACTATTATAACGATAGGCTCTAGATTTGCTCTTAGGTAGATCTATTACTATGTTTATAGCGATATTCTCCTAGATACCCCTTAGGACTAGTAGGCTATTAAGTTGGCCGTACGTCGCGTGTTAGACAGGTTTCGCCCTAAAGCACGCTTAATAGGTCTAGACGTAGTTCTTTACGTATTATTAAACACTAGGCCACTAGAACTCTTATAGCACTAGCTCTAAGGTCTTAATAAAACTAAAATAGCCCGCGAGGGGGTTATCGTAGCATTATTAAAGGACGTATACTCTCGCTAGAGGTGGCACGTATAGCCTATTCTCGTACCATAATAGGTTGGCTGGTCTAATTATCTAGCGCTTTAGCCATTCCGGCTTTGCCATCTCTAGCCCTTAAAGGTACTAGAGGATTTGTTCTGCAGTTTCGTCCCCCTAGCTATTTCTCTTTAATAGCTCTACTATAGGGTAAGTGCTTGCTAAATTGTTTACTATCGCCTCCTTAGTCGCCAACGTTCTAGGTCTAGTAACCCTTGTCGCTACTACTAGTCTAGGGCTTCCTGCCTACTTTAGTAGCTATAAACTACCTACCACGCCTACTTCGTCCGAAGCGTTGCCTTTTAGCTATAACTTATGCTATAGGGCCTTAAGGAGTCTCTACTAAGAACTACCTATCCCGCCTAAGCTTGTTTCCTCCTCTAACTCGTAGTCAGGTCTCTATAATAGTCTATTAGCGGGATTTGTCCTTCCTAGATAGTGTTTAATTTTAAAATTAAACGTCGTGAGCTATTCGGCCCACCTTGCCTACTATTTAGTTAAGACTTTTATAGATATAAACCCTTATAGGTTAGCATAGTTAGTTAGAAGCTCGACCTTCTTACTAATACTCTCTAGGTAGTGTTGCTAATACTTAAAAGCTTTAATAATTGCTAGTAACTTACTATTATACGTGTTATAGTTTCGTTCTGCCTAGTTTATCTTACGCGAATAAAAAGTAACTAGGTGCTATTATAGCTTCCTATGTTTATCTAATTACGGTTAGCTTAAGATACCCAAGATCGCGAAACCTAAAGCGTTAATTTCTACTCTCGAGGGTCTTCTAGGGTTAAAGTGGGCTAGTAAGGGCCCTTACATAAAGCTCTCTTTTAGCTAGTAGAAGGAGGCCTTAGCCTGCTTTAATAGGCTTATTATAATTAATTCCTCGAGTCTTTATTGCTGTCCGCCCTTAGTGGCTCCCTCTAGCCTTCTTATTAAGGCGTAAAGGGGTGCCGCTACTTAAGAGAATTCTTCTATAAACCTTTAATAGTAGTTAGCAAAGCCAAGGAAGATCCTAACTACTTAGACTAAGTTTAGTTTAGGCTAATCTTTTATAGAGGCGACGCGGTCCTCCTCTATCTCTATACTATTTAGGAATACTATAAAGCCTAGGTATCCCACCTTGCGTGTGTGGAATTTATATTTAGACAGTTTAGTATATAGCTGGCGTTTAATAAGGCGTTCTAGCACCGTCTAAACGTGCTAGATATGTTCCTCCTTTATCTTAGAGTAGATAAGGATATTGTCGAGGTACATAATATAGTAGATATCGAGAAGGTTCGATAGTGTGTTATTAATATGGTTTTAGAAGGTCGCAGGCGCGTTTATTAAGCTAAAAGGCATTACTATGTATTCGTACTATTTATACCTTATTTAGAAGGCTATCTTCCATTCATCTCCTGCCCTAATTCGGACGCGGTGGTAGGCGTCCCTTAGGTCTAGTTTAGTGTAGATCTAGGTATCCCCTAGTTGGGTAAGGGATTCCTGTATTAAGAGAAGTAGGTATTAGTTCTTTATTATAACTATATTTAGTCCCCTATAGTTAACGCAGAGGCGAAGGCCTCTATTCTTTTTCTTTACGAAAAGGATTAGTGCCCCGGCGCTTAATCGCGATAATTAAATAAAGCCCTATTTAAGGTTCTTCTAGATATAGTCGCGCAGAACTGCCGACTCTAACTCTAATAGACTATAGAGTAGTATAAAAGGCACTTCCTTGCCTTCCTTAATATTAATCTTTATCTCGTAGGGGCTATGGTTGGTAAGGATACTCGCGGCTTCTTCGGAGAAGGCTTCCTCCCACCGTCCCTAGTATTCTTTAGGTAGCGTCCTAGGTGGGCCTCTTAATGTGTCCTTTAGGGTGGCATATATAATAAAATAGTTATTTACTATGTCTTTAGCCGTGCCGGCGAACTCTTCTACTAATTTAGTAAAGATTTTAGTCTATTTGCGCTTCCTATGGGCGAAGCGAATAGTCTTGTTATAGAAGTTTATGATAGGGTTCTATTCTGCTAGCCAAGATATTTCTAGGACTATGTTAAATCTACTAATATTACTAACTGTAAACAGGCAACTATTGCTCTCGGTTTTACCGCAATTATTTATAATAGTGTAGGGGAGCTTCGCCTAGCCTAAAACGCCTAAGTCTTGTCTATTTAGCGCCACGTAGCGTTTGCCTTTTATTATTGTTACTGTAACCCCTAACCGCTTTATTAAATTGCTGCTAACGAAATTCGCTTTAGCTCCGTAGTCTACTAGGGCTTTAATTTATTATTAGTTACCCTTGTGCTGTACTTTACTATCTAGCGCGATTAGTAAGCTACTGCTCTTATCCCTAGGGGTCCTTATAGCTACGACTAGTTATTATTAACCCTTATTATAGTTAATCTTGCCTATAGACTATTAGGCCTTCTAGTCTACAGCTTGTCTTTCCCCGCCTTAGCCTTGTACTTTGAACAGGACGCCTTATAATAGCCTAGTTCGTGGTAGTAGAAGTATTAGTTCTTGTCCCTATTCTCTACTGCCTAAGCCTTCTTCTTGCCATCCTTGTCGCGACGGTCGCTATCGTGGCGTCTCTAGTATAGTCTTGTGTTATTTAACCTAGATCGCTTTCGATCGCGCCTTTTATTAGCTAGCTCGTTAAGGAAGTTATTATTAACATCGTGTATACGTTGTTTCCCTAACTTATAAGGTTTTAACGCTTACTAATGCATATTTGCCTTCGCTTCTAAGCAAGAGAGGCTCTTCTATTTACGCAGCTACTATTTAAGGCGTTCTTAGATTTTCTTATCTAGTGCTATGTAGAAGTTATTAATATAGTCTTTATTATTATTATCTAAGGCCTTCTCTAGGTCGCATTCCTTCTATTAGTCCTTAAGGTAGTTAAGGAGTTCTATAGGGGTCTTCTTGCCTTATTTAGCTACCTTAATCCTTTAGCGAGCGGCACTCTTTCGCTCTTAGGCTAATCCTAGGGAGTCTACTATAGTCTGCTATAGAAGGTCCCAGGTGACTTTCCTGTGTCGCTTTCGCTCTAGGATCTTGGCGACTGTTTGGTTCTAGTAGTTACGTTGTGTATCTTCTAAGTATCTTACTGCGAACCTAACCTGCGCTTTATTAGTTTTAAGGGTAAGTAAGAAGTCGATATAGTCTTTATAAGCCCTCTTTTATAAGTTTAGTTTCTTGCAACCCCTACCCTTAAATTAAGGGGGTTCTAGTAGCTTTAATAGCTATGCGTTTAGGGCAGTAGCTACTATTTAGATTTAACGTTCTTTATCGCGACTAGTATAGGCCTAGCCTCGTCTATCCTTCTTCCGCGGGCGTTGGATGCTTTTAGAGGCCCTAAATTAGTCTTAACTAGTATTATCTAAGCTTAAGGACGCGTCCTTTATTAAGCTATTACTTAATAGGTTATTGCTTATGTCTTTAGCCTTGTCCGGGTTGCCGTGACCCTCCTTAGGCTCTAGGGAGTTATTAGAGATGCTAGTAGTTATTATCTTATTCCTAACTAGGGTCTTGCCTTTAGATTAGTGACGCTCTGCTATTAGGGAGGCCTCTAGTTCCTGGATACGTTATTAGAGCTATAGCATGCCTAGGCGTTCTTAGAAAGTAACTTCCTTTAATTATTAGTTATTATTACTACCTATAACGGTAGGAGGGTCTTCCTCTAGGTTTATAGGTGTTATTAGGTCTTCTATAGGCGTTATAACTATTAGAGGCTCTTATTTAGAAGGTCCTGCGAGTAGTAACCTACTTTAAGGGTTTCCTGCTATTTTTAAGGTCTGGCGGGTAACACTTCGTGTCGATTCCATCGTACAGGTGAATTAGATATAAGGGGGTAAGGGATCGTATTATAAAAAGCGCCCTAACTACGGGCGACTTAGTCTATTTATAGTACTAAGGCGATCCCTTAGAGAGGGAAGAGAAGGGCTGCGGCGAGGGAAGTAGATAGGCGGAAGGCCCGGATAGCGCCGGTCTAGAGCGGACTAGGGCCGTCGAGGGCCCTCGACCTACGACTCGTGACAGAAATCTTTATAAATATAGGTAAAAGTGGCATATAGCGGCGTGTAAGAATTTAAGTATGCTCTATAGAAACTATTTACTAATTATAAAATATTTTTTAGCGAGCTATGATCTTTGCTTGCGCTTTACTTAGTACATATAATAAGTATCTATAGAGACATACACATGCAAGGCTACTATAATTATAAGCACGCTAATAATAATACCTCTAACGCGTACTACACGGATTAATAATACGATAGAGGTTACCGAGGTCGCGGGCGCGGCTATGACCGAAAAGTATATAGATAATCCAACTAAGGGGGATTTAGAGGAGGATTTAGAAGAGGATTAAGAGGCGGCAGATATAGACAAAGTAATAATAAAAAGCTATATATTATCTATAGTAAAAAAGGCTATTAGTTAATAAACTATAGCTTTAAGGAATAAGGGACTGCTTAATTATTATATATTATAAAATATCCTAACGCGACACTAGGGGATTACGCTATATATATAGCTAAAAGTAAAAGTAATAAGCTTAATAGCTAGTACTCTAAGAACAAGGATAATAAGATAAAAGATAATTAAATATAATTTACTAATAGCTATTTTACAGATGCTGTATTTATCTACTAGTATTAGATAGAATAAGCTACGGTAAGGTTAGATCTGTATAATCGAGCAGGGACCACTTGGCTTGGCACACTAGTAAAATATCCAAAACCAACTAAACACAGTGGATAATACAACAAAAAAAACAATAAATACTATTAAGTTGCATTAACATCTACTTATTATACTATTTAACAATTAAGAGTCTCACTGCCCTGACTAATACAATATGGCGCAACTCTTAAACCGCGATTCTACAGTACACCTGAACACCTCCGCAGACCACAGGGGGTGGAGAATATAACTCTAGGCAAGATGCGTAGTACATAACATTTAGGATAAAGTTAATCCGAATTTAACCACGCTATTAACCCCAAAACCACTACTAATAAGGGCTCTAGTTGTTACTAACTACGCGCTAGCCGCGAATATCAAAGTCCTAATAAGACTAACTAAACTATTAGCTAGAGGCTAGAAGGCTTTTAAAGAAGACCTTAAATACTATAAGATCCTCTTTAAGCAATATAAGAGCGATTAACACGAATATAAAAAGGAGTAATTAAGCTATTAGATGTCACGTCTTAATGGATGTCCTAATGATTCGGGGGGTTGAATTAATGTATTGGGTTGTTCTTCCTGTCTACGGGGTTCCCTCGGCAGGTTCTATGTGTTCTCGGTTAATCCCCAGCCTTTTTCGGGCTACCCCTGATCCTCCGAACTTGATATACTTTTTATCTAACACACCCCCTCAGCTTGGAGCCGTTCGAGCCATGGCTAAGGTTATTAGACAAGGGTGAGGTTATTAAGCTGGTCTTAAATCTCCTCTAAAGGTGCTTTATTAGCTACCTTTTAATCCCTTACCTCCACTAGTCCTAGTTACTTTAGGAAGTTCTGCCACTAATTTACCAGGAGTGCTTTAGTTAAGCCATTTGTAATTATCTCTACGGATTTAGTGTATTCTACCTTTATCCTTCCCCTAGTTACTTCCTGTCGGAGCTAGTAGTTATATATATTAACGTGTTGAAGCTTTGTATGCAGCTTCGAGATCTCTTGCGTTACTAGCTAAATAGTTTGCTAGTTATTACATTAGATTATAATAGTAGGGCTAGGTAGCTTAACTTTTAGTTCCTCTATTAATCTTGATATAAAGATGGCTTCCTTTGCAACTTGCGCCAGAGCAAGGAGCTTGGCTTTTATAGTTAACGTAGTAATAGTGTCTTATTTACTTGCACGCCATGTAATAAGGCTGTTAAATAGCTTAATAGCGTAGTCTTGCGAGCTCTTACAATCTAGAGTATTATCCGCAAATAAGGTATTACTTACTACCTGCAAGGATTTGCCTCCTCTAAGTTAAAATGTCTTCTACTTTATTTTGTTAAGGTACAGCAGGGCTCGGTTAGCCGCATAATAATATTCTAGACCAGGATTTGATAAGAATCTCGCTAGCCTTGAGGTTGCGAATGCAATATCCGGTCGGGTACTAATAGCTACATATAGGAGTAATCCAATCTTACGTTGGTATTTATTAATCTTTATAAGCAAAGCCAGCCCTTCTCTCGGCTTAAGCTCCCCTATGCCCATTAGGGTGTCATGTTGGATTGTTTGGTTATTAACCAGCTGGCTGATTTTGTTATAGTATGCGGCCTAGGAGAGTTAAATAAGTTAGTTCTACTAATCTCTAATTACTTTAATTCCTAGGAACTATAGTAGGTCTTCTCCGCCTATTATTAAGTATTTCTTCCTAAGTTATTCTACGACTTGCTAAGCTTAGCTAGCTTTATCTTAGTAGTGCGCAATAATGATGTCGTCTATATAAAAGAAAATAATAATACTATCCTTAATCATGCAGCATGGCTTATAGGGCACGGTTTAGAAACTAAACTTAATAAGCGTAGCTGTAAACTCTTTTTACTAAAGAAGTAGTAAGATTCGCAGTCCGTAGAGTGCCTTCTGGACTTTAAGGATAGTACCGGGTTTTTAATATCCAGGCGGCATGCGCATGTAGACTTCTCAATCTAGTAATGCGTGTACAAACGCGTTAGTAACGTTATATTATATAAGTTTGAGGTCATATTTGGCAGCAATTACTATAAGTAAGTAGAAGGATCTTCCGGCTAATATTACTGCGTAGGTGTCCTAGGAGGTTATATTGCGTTATTAGTCTCCTCTAACTACCAGTCGCGCTTTGCACTTAATAAACTGGTAATGTTTATTAAACTTATACACATACACCTATATATAGTCTAGGATTTGTTGGCCTATTACCTTTACTATCTTATATGGTACTTCTATCCAGGATTAGGTAATTCTATAACTGTCTAGATGCGATTGCTGCGCTTCCCGGAATAATTCTCCTATTAGATGTTGGTTAAGGTCCGTTTTACAAGTGGGTGGCGGAGGTAACTATAATTAGTAAATCTTAACGCCCTTCGCTAGTAGTCTTTTTATCTGGGCTTTATTAATTGTGTTCCTATTATGTTTTCTAACCCTTCCTGCTTCCGTTCCTGCCATGAAAGCTGCTGCCCAGGGGACTGTCTTAGATAAAGTAATCTCGGGTAGGTTTATATTTTCCCCTATTATTAGCTGTGCTAGCAGAGCTGCAGGTAGTGGAGTTAAAAGTAGTGTTAGGTAGTAATCTCTAATCTTTCTTCCTCGATAGTAGCCCGGTGGGTCTACTTCGTCCTCTGTGGGTAATTCGTTTTCTGCGACATCGTCTTCGTAGAATGATTCGGTTTCTGGTTGGTGCACCAGTGGTAGTAGCTTAATTATCTTAATATGTGTAGCTATCTCGGCCAGCGTATTGTGCATAACGTTATCTATTAGATCCTCTATCTTCCTGTTAAAGATTATATTTTTATTAAATACGACGTCTCGCGTGCTGATAATCTTAGCTAGCGTTAGTATCTATATTTAGTAAATGTTTAATAACTAGTATCTAATAAGGTATCCGATCCATGCTTTAGGGTTAAGTCGTTATAGTCTCGATTTTCCATGGTGGGTATTGTCTGTTATAGCGAATGCTTTACATCCGTACGCCTTTAGGTGGGCTAAGTTTAGTTTCTTAATAGACGTAACAATCCTATTAGCTAGTAATACTCGTGTAAAGAATATCTTATATAGTGTTTTCTAGTTATTCGTGTAGTTTGGCGTTTAATTATATAGATACACTCTAGCTCTTATAATTTTAGGCTAGAGTTCCTATAGAAGGTTTGCGTCCAGACGTATTACGCGAGATTTTTCTTTATTCACGCCCCCTAAGCGTTTAGCGCTACCGTTTTAAGCTTACGTGTCTAGTGCTAAAGGCTCAATAATTATGCCTAGGCTTTTTAGCCATCGCTCGACTTCGGGTTTAACTGTGGTGATCTTATTGTCCGTTTTAATAACTTTTGGAGTGATATCATATTGGTTCTTAAGAAATCCAAAGAAGATTATTAATGTCTTAATAATTAACCTTGCCGTTTGGTTATCCGTGAAGTAGAAGTCCTATTAGAGACCAGAATATCTATCCGTAACGAGCATCTAGCTCTTCTCTTTATTAAACAATAGTAATTCGTAGGTGTGGAAATTAATAAAAAGCCTTTCTACAGGTCCTTACTTATTAATCCTAGGTGCGTGGCTTATCTGCCTTTGCATCTTTACTCTTCCACATAAGTTGCACTCTACTGTTATAATTCCCTTAACGCGCACCCCCTTAGCTCGCTACACTAGGTGCTTGATTATGGCGGGTCCTGGATAACTAAGCCTTTTATGCCATAGGAGGGCTAATGCTCTTTAAGGTCGTCGTTGCGTTTAAGAATTATAGGAATGCGTATAGTGCGCTGCATAGTGCACGGGTTAGTGTTCTAATACCTATTATCTATAAATTTTAGTAAGCTCTCTAATAGTTGTTCCATTTAGTCGCTTTAGGGCAGTAGGCTCTAATTAGGTATCTCACTAGAATCCCTTCTGCCTCAGCACTTAGAAGGAGACTAGGTTACATAGCATGTCTAGGCATATTACTACGTTATATAGTACTAGTCTTTTAGCTCCCTGTTTGTATTTTAGGTTCAAGATAATAGTTCTATATCCCTTTACCCAGATTTAAGTGTCGCCTGCCTATATAAAGTCGCCTTGTGTAGGTGGCCGATAGTTCTAAATCTAGTCGGGGTCGTTCGTGATGTGGCACGTCGAGCCCGAGTCAAGGATAAAAGAACGCCAAAGAGGATAGTTAAATCGGTCTATAGTAAAGGTCGTAGAATAGGCGGCTTGCACCTTTAAAATCTATCTTCTATTTAGTTACTAATTAGTAATCTCTAGAGTTAGGGTATAGGAATTCTTAAAGGATAGAGTCTTAGTTCTAGGTCTACTTTAAGCTCTTAGTAGACTTTGAAAATTAGCATCGTGCTCTTATTTCAGAGCAACGTATTTAGCTATTCTTAGGTTTAGCTCTTACTATTCTAGTGCTTTGTCTAGGTAGAGATAGAAGCATTCCCTAATAGGGTGTCTTATATCGCAGGCCGGGCACTTAGCGGTTTTGTTAGTACCTACTCTAGTAGGTTTACCACGATTAGCGTCCGCTTTAGCGGAGTTACTACTACCTCGTTAAGGGTTTAAAGAGCTTAAAGGTGCACGATCATTATTCTTCACAGCTATATGTTAATGTCAAGGTCTACCCTGTTTTGTACCCCGAGAGTTTCCTGTTTCTATATATTAGGGATCCCCTTGCATGCTCTAGGTAGCTTAGCTACTTTTAATAAGATAAGATAAGTCTTTTGTTGCAAACGCTGCCTTTTAGCTTCTATTTCGCGTTATTAAATAATTTAGCATTATATATTCTTAAAAACGTCCTATTATGTCCTTTTAGTCCATGCTAGGTAGGTCCTTTTTATTTAATTAGAAGGTTGCAGCCTATACTAGAGCTATCTTATTTACTACTAATATAAAGTCTATAGCCACAGGATTGAATTATGTGGTATTGGACACGTTTAGTGTCTCGGCCTCTATTACGGCATAATTGTATTTAGTAAGCCATGTATCCTAGTTATTTACTATACGTAGAGGCTTTAACAAGCTATAGTATCGCTGTCGCGCTTGCTCTTATTCGAACTTAGAGGTAACTCCTACTTTTGCTTTTAGCTTTATAATCTATTTTTTAATAGTAGTATCTAGGAGACAGCAAGTGCGTTATAGATACGGTGCTACTAATAACTAGATAAACACTACGATCTGCTACAAACTTGCGACTTTGGTCTTATACTTTGTATACTACATCTTGTATTTCTCTATCTAGAGTTTATAGAGGTCTAAATCCTCTTTGTAGCTCTTTAGTCCAGCGGACAAAAGTTCGGATAGTCTTAATAATAAGACACCGTCTGAAAGGGTTGCGACTGGCGTATAGTCTGCCATCTCAGGTAGCTTGGGCTTAAATGGCTCCGTGAGTGGGGTAATCGCTAAATCGGGGTTAACTTGCGCCCATGTATTGTATGCGACGCAGCGGGCTTGTAGTTAGTTAAGCTAGCTACGGTATTTAATGTTATCGCGAAGAATAATCGTTCCGTTAGTTTAATTTAGGTTTTAGGTTGCTATTTTTACTCTTGTTAAGGCAGTAAGACTCTTAATTATTAGATATTACGTCTTAATAGATATCCTAATAATTCGGGGGGTTAAATTAATGTATTAGGTTGTTCTTCCTGTCTACGGGGTTCCCTCGGCAGGTTCTGTGTGTTCTCGGTTAATCCCCGGCCTTTTTCGGGCTACCCCTGATCCTCCGAACTTGATATGCTTTTTATCTGACATAAGCCTTTAGCATATCGTTACGTTTATCTAATTAACTATATTACCACACCTACTGCGCACATGTTGCCTGCCAGATAAGCCACTATAATAGTGAATTACCAATCTGCAGAAGACAATTGGCATAAGCGACTAACTTAAACGAGAACAAGCACGTACCAGATACCGTGCGGCACTTAAGCCAATAAGAAGCCCTTAATAATAGGATACTTGGCTAGCTAAGTACAACAAAGTAGCTGCGGAAGTAGAAGCCTTCTAAGTTACTAAGCTATTATAAATTAATATAATTACAAAAGACTTTATAGATGCCATAAACAAGGTTGCTCCTATATAGTCTACGAATTTTTAAGATAATAGTCGATTCGCAGCCAGCATGGATTAAAAAGAGATAATATAACGCTTCCAAGAACACATAATAATAAACTATCCCCTTAGATTAGGGAAACATAAAGCATTTATGTCTAATAATGCATTATTTTTCGCTAAAGGTAGTGTACCTACCTAGGGTAATAATAGGGACGCCTATCCTACTAAAAGCGCGTTATTAAAACAAAACTAAGGTAGACCTCGTAATCAACGTACAGCGGGCAGGAAAACCACCACGCTTAAACGGTCTGTAGATTTAGAGCCTACTACTATAAGAGGAGCAAAATGCCTTGCATGTGGACAACGCCATAGTATAAGGGACTGCTATTATATTAATCTAGACAAGGCTCCTAAATAGTAAAAACCAAACGAGACTATTAGCGAGCTTATATAATTTAAGCGTAAAAAAGACGCAACGTTCCAGGGGCTAATTTATAAATAAAGTAGGACCTAATTAAGAACACTAATTATAAAATAATCGCACACTCTAACGCCTAAGATCCTTAAAGATTAACTAGAGGGCTAGAGAATCGCTGCTACCAAAGCAGCTTTTAACTTAGTAGTAAGAGAGAGAGATACTACTAACTATCTACTATAAAAGTTATTTATCCTTAACTTAGGATTAACCTGCTATATTACTAACAACCCTAATCGCATCTACAGTTTCCGACCACCACTGCCCGGAGACTATATATGGGCCGGAAATTCCAAAGTGTGGATTAGAGGATATGGGTCTATTAACCTTACTCTAAAGAATAACACTAGAATAACAAAATTAACCCTACAAGATGTGGCTATTTGCCTAGACCTATTATGTAACTTAGTGTTATTCTAACTATTAAGGCACAAAGGGATCTAGTAGGACATATAAATAGACCTAATTACTCTTTAAGGAGCTAAGAACAGAGCTATTAGAATTATAACTAAGATATTTAGACAGTGGGTGCTAGAATACAATCCGCTACTACCTGCCATATATCACACACACAAGATCACTACAAGAACTAAAAGAGGACTATAAAAGGCCTTAGCTATGCTATGGCACAAAAGACTAAGACACCTAGGCCTAGTGGCTATTAAACACCTAGTGCAGCAAACTAAAGGGGTACGTGTTAAAGGCATTATAACTGTAGAATGCAACTCATGCGGGAGAGTAAAGTCTAGACGGCAGATAAGCCACGCCCCACGAATAAACGAAGATGGACTTAGAGAGAGGCTTAGCATTAACTTCCATACATACGAGATCTAAGGAATTACCAAAGAGAAAAGTTAATTACTAATTACTAATAAGTTTTTAGGCATGCAATAGGACCTCTACTTTATAAATTACTAAATAGCAAAGTTAATTATTAATACCTTTTTAGTATTTATCTTATTCCTTAAGAACCACTATAACATCTCTATTAAGACTATTAAAGCAGACAACGAGATCGCTATAGTTAAACTAAAAGTTAAGAAATAGTTAATAACCTAAGGAATAATTATAGAGCCTTCCGCACTAGATACACAATCATAAAATAGAGGCGCAGAACGCTTAGGGGGTGTAAATAAGGGGAAAGCTCGTGCCATGCGACTTAATGCCAACCTATCCTAGGAGCTATAGCCTAAGATTATAAGAGCCACTGTATACCTCTATAATCGAACACCAAACTATGCAAATCACTGGAAAACACCATACGAGATATTCTTCACACGAGTCGCTTTTAGTAATAGGATAGTTACGTTACTACAAAAACCTAATATTGCACACTTAAAAGCGTACGACTACAAGGCATTTACAATAACTAATAATACTTACTAAGGTAAATCACGCCTACAACGTCTTAACCCGAAGGCATGGATTAGTTATCTAGTTAGATACCGATTATCAAACATCTACTAAATATAGATACCGTTACTTAGCAAAGTGATAAGTACCCAGCACGTTGTCTTTAACAAAGAGTTAGTATTTAATAGGAAAATTAAGGACCTTATAGATAGTCTTATGCACAGCACGCTTTAAGAAATAATAACATACGTAAGAACTATTAAGTTACTAACTCCTACCTAATAACTACAAATAGACTCCTTTTATAAGGATGAAGCCACTGTAGATTTGTTAGAATAATAAGATAAAGCAGATCCACCAGGCTACTATTAAGGGAGGAAGATTAGGAATAGCTACTTAACTTCTCTAACCACACCACCACCTGTCGCGTTACTTACACAGTTAATAGCTAGAGACTAAACAAGTCTAACGCAATAAGCGTCCTCTATAACTATTCCTTAGGTAGTAGCTTTTATAGCGGGAATCTAAGCTGGCCGTGTTAGAAAATACAAAGGAGAAGTTATAGATAAGGCTAAGATAATAAGAATGCTCGCTAAAAGCTTAAAGCCCTATTAAAGTTAACATCTACCTTTACCAACGTGCCGAACTAAGCTTAAGGATTACCTAATAAGCAAGATATTTTAAGAGGCTAAGCAAGTGCACTTTATAAGCTCCTAAAAGATAAAATTATAGTTAGAAATTCTAGTAAAGAAGATTAAACTAATAGGATAGTAGATCCTTGACTACATGTAGGTATACACCTATAAACTCGACAAGCACTATCGCTTGCTGAAGTATAAGGCGCGACTAGTTGTCCAAGGCAATTAGTAACGAAATATTACCTCGCAAGACACTTACGCAGCCACGCTTGCCAGCCAGTTATTCCGAATAATAATGGTAATAGCAGCTTACTATAATATAGAGCTCACGTAGTACGACGTCACCAACGCTTTTGTTCACGCAATAATAGATCGAGAGGTGTATATAAGAATGCCTCAAGGTTATTAGAAGCCTGGAACAATATTATAAGTAAATAAAGCACTATACAGCCTTCGCATTTTACTACTCCTCTAGTAGAGAGAATTCACGACAACGCTTAAAGCGCTAGGCTTCTAAATAGTGCCTTATAAGCCATGCTACCTAATTAAAGATAGAGTTATTATATTCTTCTACGTCGACGACATCATACTCGCGTACCACAAGGACAAAAAATAAGAAGCTTAACAAGCAATTAAACGCTTACAAGATAAGTACACTCTCACTAGAGGAAATAACCTTTAATAGTTTCTTAGTATAGAGGTTATACGGGACTAAACAAGCCGCAAGATTTAACTATCACAGGCCTCCTATTTAGATAAGATTAGCTAACTAGTAGACAAGATAAACATTTAACATAACACTTTAATAGCTGCGATTGAATTACTACCAAGGAAAGGGTTGGCAACACTAACTAAAATTAATAAATTTTAATATAAGATTAGATCGCTACTCTTTGCTATAGGTACTACCAGGCCAGACATTGCCTTTGCAATATCATGATTAGCTCGATTTTTATTAAACCCAGGGACTAAGCACTAAGACGCAGTAGACTAAGTTCTCCTATACCTTTAAAGCACAAAGCAGTGAGCCCTATAGCTTAGAGGTAACACTAGACTTTAGATTGCAAGCGATGCATTATTTACTAACAATATAATAGACTATAAGAGCTCCTAAGGTTACGCTATTAAGCTCTTTAGCGGTCTTATCGCCTAAAAAGCAAATAAACAAGACACTATAATAATATTAACTACTAAGGCCAAGCTGCTACCTCTCTCTCAGGTAGCTAAGGAAGCACTCTTTATCTTAAAACTACTTTAAGAACTTAAGATTAAACTAGACGCGCGCACAGTCACTATTTAGTATAATAATAAATAAACTATACGCCTAGTAACTAAGGAGGTTTCCCGCCTCCAAACTAAACTTCGGCATGTGGACGTCCACAACCACTGGATCCAACAAGAAGTATCTATGGGCAGGATCAAGGTAGAGCATGTGCAGTTAGTAGACATAATTACTAATAGCCTTATAAAGGTGCTCTCTAAGAGTAAGTAGGAGGGTTTTCTCTAATAACTTGGATTAGTTAATATAGAGACTAAGGAGGTAACAAATACTGTGCCTCTTAAGGAGATTTAAGAGTAACTTAAAGACCTTATAATTACATAAGTGCCAGCTTAAAGAGTTTCTAAGCTAAAGGGGTGTGTTAGATAGAATAAGCTGCGGTGAGGTCAGATCTGTACAATCGAGCAGGGACCACTTGGCTTGGCACACTAGTAAAATATCCGAAACCAACTAAACACAGTGGACAATACAATAAAAAAAATAATAAATACTATCAAGTTGCATCAACATCTACTTATTATACCATCTGACAACTAGCTTACTAGTAAAAATATTTATATAGGTATAACTAAGGTGCAACCTATAGATTAATTTACTATTAAGGATTAATATATAGTAGATATATTTTAAGGTATTATACTAGACTTAGGAGAGTTAAAGATATTAATAGCTAAGAAATACTAATATATTATATTATAATAAGATAACCCCTTAGTTAAAATAGAAACGTTCACAATTAGCTAAGTAGAGATTTAATTTAGCTTAGGTAAAAAGTTAACATCGCTTAAAATAAATACTATAAAGATAGATATTAGACTAATTATATTTTATATTATAAATATTCCTACACCTTTCCTTTTCTACTTAAAGGATATAGACAATCTAGGTGTCTACTTTAATAATATCACTAATAAACTTGTTAAATGTCTACTAAATAGAGGGAAGAGAATTCTAGTAATATATAAATAGGGCTACGCTTAGTTCTATCTCTATAATATTAAGAATATAATTACTAATCTTATAGACGCAGAAATGCGATAATTATATTAATAATTTAATTACCTAACTATAAAGCGACTGTTTAAGCTTTTTACTAAAATAGGACATTATAATATTAATCTTAAAGTATTAATAGCAATTTTAGAATTCTATTATTACTACTAAACACATGGATTAGCACTAAAATAGTTTACGTTTACCTTAAAGAATAATTACAAGTTTAACTATAAGATCTTTATAAATATTTTTATTTATAAGGATAGCTAGTCCTACACGTAGTAGACTCCGCGACGAATTTCTATAGTGCTTATTACTTACTATTAATAGAGGCTAAGGATACCTAGGAAGCACTCTAGATGCTATAGATTAATATTTATCTTAGACCTCTAAATGTTATTACACACGATGCTGGCACGAACTTTAATTCTATAGAGTTTTATAATAATACTAAAATAATAGGCATCTAATGCAAGCAGGTGCTAGTTAAGGCATACTAGGCTATTTAAAAAGTATAATAGTTACACGTAATGCTATGCCACGCGTTTAATATAATATATACTAAAATCAAAAGCTTTATAAGTAAGGAGGCTATACTCTAGATAGCTATTAAGTCTCTTAATAATATAGTAAGACCTAATAGTCTAGTTTTAACCCTTCTTGTATTTGGTGCGTATCTACGTATAACTTATAAATTACCGCTGTTAAGCACTACACTCGTACGTGGGGCTATTATTAAGAAGGTAATATGGGCGTTACGGAAGGTATTTATAACGCGATAAGTCCGGGACGCTTTAAACACGCGAAATAGACTATTTATAGATAATATACTATTCTTTCTGCTCTCAAGTGAAGTGCTCGTCTACAGGGAGAATAAAAAGTAGGATAGTCTATATAAAATTCTAAATATTAATAATATAAACGTAATTATTAATACTTGTCGGTTCACAGGTAGTAAGGAATGAACAAGTAACTCTCTGTCTTTGGTATCTAGTGTCTGTATTGTCTGTGTGTTCTATAATAGTTCTATATACCTTCCTTCCAGTTCTCGTGGATGTGAGCGAGTACCAGGTGGTGTAGAGGCGAAGGGGTTTTGGTATAGTATTAGGTTAACTGGAAGTAAGGGGGTACAAGGGTTACACAGTTCCCTTAGCGCGGAAGGCGAGGCAGTGCAGACACTAGCAGCTTTTCTTTTATAGTAAAATAAGTGTAGATTAGGTGTACACTTGCTGGAGAGGCTATTTGCGAAAGTCGGAAGGTAATAACTATAGTGGTTGTCGTGATTATTATTAGAGCTAGTTTATAGGGTCCTTACGTGTTACCTATCCGTCAACTCGTATGCGCAGCGAGTTTGTATTAATAAGAGTTTCTAGGGCTTTGTTTAGCGATATTTTTATTATAGCGTTGGCAGGGTTGTCTTGGCCATTTACCTATTAAACCTTAAATAACTCCCTTCTCTTATAGGATTGACGTAAGGCCATAATATTAATCATTAGTCGTTTTTCCTTAGTCGTTCCTAGCTTGACAATACACTCATACAGTGAGTATGAGTCTGTACAAACTACTAGGGGGAGAGATAGCAGACTAAGCTACTTTATAACCATGGCAAGCGTTGAGGTGATAGAGTAGGCGAGGTTAACGCCTCCTACCATTACGTAGATCTCTAACGCAAGAACGCTCTAGGTCACGCGTTTACTCTTCGCGGAGCTCTAGTGAATAAGATTACCGTAAATAGTAAACTCCGTGTTAGTAGCGTCTTCTATAGCTACTATAATTATGTAGCTAATCTAGCTACTTAAATCTTTGTTATTTGCGAAGGAGCCGTTAACGAACATAAAGACTTTAGCCTAAGCCAGGTTAAGTGCCTTATAGGTGAGGCCACGATTAAGATTATTTAGTTGCCACTGTAGGCGTTTGTTTAACGCGTTAACGTCGTTAATAGTAGGCTCCTAAGTTTGTGCGGTAATAGAGAGGTTAAAAGTCGCCTCTAGTTAGTAGATACTCGCGATGTAGGCGCCGCGAGCCCTCTACTTAACGTACTATTATTAATAGTTAGCTAAGCTTACGTTAATAAGCTAAATCTTCTTGCCCTAATCCTATTATCGTAGTAAGAGCTTGCTAGTGTGATTAATTAATAGGATATAGCTATTAAAAATTAATAAAGTAGTAGGTGTTAACTTCTCTTTTAGCTTAGCTATAAACGTTAACTCCTTCTCTTTTAGGTTAGAGAAATATTTATTCGCGAGGATAAGTGTGTCGTTACTCTATATGCCTACTATGCCAAAGGCGTCCTAGGTAGTGGTTATAAGTAGGTATGGGTTATATGTTAAGGTTTTTATATAAAGCTTTTCTTTATAATAAGCGCTGTACGTTACCTACTAATAGGTACTAGCTTTAGCTAGGCTATATAGGGGCTTCTCAACTATTATAACCGTGCCAGGTAGATACTTGTATTCAATTTCCTTAGGTAAGTAGGCGATAACTACTCGGTTAAGCTTTGTGCGTGACTATACATATGCTTGGGTGATATTTCGCAGCCAGAGCGAGATCTCTCTATTTATTAATATAACTCTATTACGCATGAGTGAAGGAGCAATAGCTAGTATAATTTATTAGCTAGCTTGCTAGATAGTTAGCGATTAGGTAAGGATTATTACTTTGCTATCGTCTTAATAGCCTTGCACTACGAGGCGTAATTTCTTATATAGGGTAGTAGTAGTCTTGCCTTTAATTTCGCGTACTAGTTATAACTTAAAAATCCGTTCTTAGTGCTTGCAGGGATCGTATTGCTTAAAGCGAAAGACTTTGTTAGTAATAAGGCTATTAATTTCCTTGTTATCTAATAGCTTAAATAGTTGGCTAGGTGTAGTTATCCTTTGCTCTTTACGTAACTAAATAGAAAGTAGCTAGTTAGTATTCTCTTTGTGCGTTATAAAGACCTCTATCATGTAAGCTTCGTTAGGCGCTGTGTGAATAGTGTACGCTATAGGAGCCGCACGAGCTATCCTAGAAAGGTTTACGCAGGCTATAGTAGCTTTAGGCTTATTCTTACTGCCTTTAGGTTAGCCGCATTTTCGTTAAGGGAGTTTAGAAGCTTATTCTTAATACTAATTAGTTACACTAGTTTTGCTATCTTTGTCCTGGTTATTGTCTCCGTTATCTAGCATATTTATTAGGTGGCTATTATCCTTATTGTCAATCGCTAGTGGCGTGGCTAGTTCGTTGTTTATCGGGGAGGTATCCGTGTAGTACTGCTTAACAACTGTTAAGCGGAAATTTGTAGGGCCATGCGGTAGCTATATTATACAGGTCTTATTTATTATAGTAATAAGCTTATAGGGCCCTATCTATTTATCCTTCTCGCGCCAGACGCGCACGTTAGAGTTAATAGGTAGTGTAGTTATTTTAAGCGTTGTAGGTCTATTACGCGTTGCTAGCGCATTATTAATTTAGCGCGTCTTATATACCTATTGTACCTTTCTTATAGCCTTTTTAATAACAGCAGCGCGTTAAGTAATTAATAGCAACGAGGGAGAGTCTTCTATTATTCGTGGGTAGGCGCCGAAGATAAGGAGCGTAGGCACTAGGCTATTAGGACCTATAGTGTTATTAATAGCTTTAATAGCTATTTGCAAGATAAGCTGCCTGTCTATTATTATAAGTAAATTAGCTTAGATAGTCTTAAAAGCATGTTATAATAGAGCATGGTACCACTCTATCTTGCCTACGCTGTTATAAGCTTCTACAGGTACTTTTTTAATATTAATTAATAGTGACTTGGCAAGTTACTTAAATTTAGTAGAAATAAAGTTCCTGCCAGCGTTATAGACAAGATACTTAGGCAGTCCAAGGTAGGTATTAATTTAGTAATGCTATAGAGCGTCCTAAGTGCTTGTGGCTGATGCATCTTTAAGGAAGCGAGTAGCTTAAAAGGTAGTCGCGTCGTTAACTATATATAGGACAGGTTTTCTATTCAGGTACATAATGTTAATAATTACCTTGTAGTTAAAGTCTAGGTCTAGTTCCTTAAGCTTAAATCTAAAGCGTCTAGGTGCTTTCTAATTTAGTTAGCACTATTAGCAGTACTTAATAAGCTTATTAATAAGCTCTTTATAGACATTATTATAGCTAGCGCGAATAAGCAAGTCGTAAAGCTAACAAGCTAATAGGTGGCTAAATTATTAGTGGAGCTGGCGTAGCTTAGTCTCTGTAAGGTAGTAGCTAGCGATTGCGGTACGTTTAGGTTAATTCACAAGGAGCCATGGATGGCCCTATTTACGTATAACTAGGTGTAGCTAGTTGCCCTAGACTAGTACGTTGCGCAGGTTGTCATATCTAACGCCTAGTCTGTCCATATTGGCTAGACAGAGCAAGAATGGCGTATTAGTAGGTAGCACGTGAAACGTAACTTTACTAATTACTATGTCGACGTGTAGGGTGCCTATGGATGTAATTGCCTGGCCTCTGCCAAAGCGGATTTGGTGCTGCCTAGCCGTTAAGGTATCTATTTACAAGCTTGTGGCTGCCTATAGAGTAGTCGCTTGTAGTTCTCCAGCTATCGAGACGCCTAAGGCTCCCGTATTAGGCATAATGCCCTAAAAGACTTTCTTATTATATTAATCCTTAAACGTAAATACAGTAGCGGGCGTGTTATCTATAGCCCTAAACGCGTTAATTCGTGTAGTCGCGTGGTATATAGCTTAGTTATTTAGGTAGGTAATTGTCTAATTACCGTTAATTATACTAGAGAACTTAGTAATAAACTAATCTCCCTTAATTATTATTTCTATAGCGAGCATCTACTGGGCCTTGTTATTAATTTTAATACCTTTATACTTAGTTAGGAAAGCGTAAAAGTTAGTAACGTTAAGTTACGCGTTATATAAGTAGGCTAACGCTATCTAGCGAAATCTATAATAGGATTACTTACGCTTATCCCTAGAGTGCTTTATTAACTAGCAGCCAGGCTTACTATAAATAAAGTATTTCTTTTAAGATTATAGTTGCTCAGGTGGCAGTGGCTATTAGAAGGGTAACCCTCGAGAGTTACCTTAATAGGGTCTATAATTATTAACGTCTTGCGGCAAGAAGCGCGACAAGAATCCTTATAATCTATTACTTTAACCTCTCCGCAAGCCTTTACCTTCGTAGGTCCTATTAGTCTAGTACTACTTATAGCTGTTTGCGTTAGGGTCGTCCTTATAAGGGTGTTAGAGGTTATAGTAGTTCTAATACTCCTTATTAGTAATATATTACGTTAGGCTTGGATTGTGCGCCTCGCGCGAGCGGGTAGTAGCGCTAATAAATAAGCATAGAGTAGAGTAGAGGCCTTTAAAAGTAGGCGCTAGGGCGAAGAGGGCAAAGTTATAATCCTTAATACTATTACACGCGTTAAGTAGTTATTCGCGTAGCACGTTATTATCTTAGTAATTATAGCCTAGCCCGCGTTAAAGCTTTTGGAGCTTATTAATAAGTAATTAGAGAGTATTAAGATAAGATTTATTAAGGTAGGCGCTAATTATACGTGCCAGCGTGGTTATTCTCTACTTACTAAGGTATAATTAATAATTCTCCTTATTATGGAAGTAGCTCTTTATTATACCTATTATTATCTTAAAATTATAGCCCTAACCCGCAAGGCAGTTATAGTAGTAGTTAGACGCTCTATCTTTTAGTATAATAGAAAAAGCTCGATCCTAGTATTGCTTAGGTAGCCCTATCTTGCTGCAATTGTCTTAGAAGATTCTAAATTTAGTGTTAAACACGTTATACAGCTTACCTCTAAAGCGCTTCTTATTATTGTATAGCTTGTAGAGGTCTGTAATAAGTCAATATGCGTTGTTAAGACGTGTGGCGTCTATAGGGCTTTCGTGCTATAGATAGGGGTTATACGTATTATACTAGTTTAGCTGCTGCGTAGAGGATAAAGGCGCGTTGTGCTGCTAATAAGGGGGCAGGTATGTAGTAGGCTGCCATTTTAGTAGAGGTATAGGTTGGTAGATAGTGCGTGCTATTAGAGCTAGTTAAGGAAAAGCAAGGTGCGTAGAGGGTTATTAAAAAGATTCCTGTAACGGAGGCGTATTATGTAGAGGCGATGTCGCAAGATTTAGATTAAAGCGCGAGTTAAACCTCTTATTTATTTTAAGCTAGTGAGTAACCTCTTTATTAGTCTATTTATAATAGTCGCCCTGCAGCGCTTTTGCGATGTTATAGGCAATTAACTTGCTATTTTTAGCTATAAAGACGCCTTGCTTGCGTAGGTGGTCTCGTAATTTAGTAATAAGAGATTTGTTGCCTTTGTTAAAGAGTTCTTTTAGCTATCTTTTAAAGATAATAGTTATCTGCTCCTATAGCTTATAGTCCTCCTATTCTTTATTTTAGGAGATCTGGTAGTAGAAGAGGATATATATGTTTACACTCTTTATATTAATTTTTGTAATGTCTGTATTCTTATTAATATTAAGGGGCTAGCCCTAACTATCCTTATTAATGAGCGCCTGTTCTTCCTTCGTGAGATAGTTAGTAAGAGGCATCATAGGAAAGCGATTTAGAGGTCGTAAGGCGTCTCTTTAAGAGAGTAAGACGCAGGTTAATTAATAGTACTATTAGTGGCGGGTACTATAGAGCGTGATAGACAGGGACTTAGGTAAACACTTAGAGTCCTTATTACTTAGTAGTAGGCTACGACGCGCGAGCTTCTGGCGAAGGCGTAATAGACGCAGAGACCTAGGTAAACGCTTAAGGTCTTGTTAGTACACGGTTTAAGGTATCGCTATACCCCTTATTATGTCTCTTCTAGTTCTCCTTGCTGTCTGTGGTTATCTCTTATAGCATTAACTGTGAGGGTAACCACTAATTAGTGTCGGTTCACAGGTAGCAAGGAATAAACAAGTAACTCTCTGTCTTTGGTATCTAGTGTCTGTATTGTCTGTGTGTTCTATAATAGTTCTATATACCTTCCTTCCAGTTCTCGTGGATGTGAGCGAGTACCAGGTAATATAGAGGCGAAGGGGTTTCGGTACAGTATTAGGTTAACTGGAAGTGAGGGGGTACAAGGGTTACACAGTTCCCTTAGCGCGGAAGGCGAGGCAGTGCAGACAACTACTTAACTAAGACTAAGCTACGCTAGCTTTAATAACGCTTTAGCTATTCTGCTACTAGATAACTACACAAGATCCTTGGCAAAGCAGGCTATAAAGACGCTAATAAAGACATTATTAATCGCATTAATAAGTACTGTTACTAGTGTTAAATCTATAGTAAAGCACCTAGCTATTTCCGCTTTACCATTCGTAATAACATGGACTTTAACTTATGCATTATTATTAATATAATATACATTAATTAGAAACTAGTGCTCCACGCAGTTAATAAAGCTATAGCTTTTTAAGCTACTTAATTTATGCTAAATATCTAGGTAAACACTACTTGGGATCTCCTTCGCGCTATGTAGATTAATATATACGTTAGTCCTTCTAACGTTATTAAGATAAATGCTAGCAAGAACTTTATTACTAACAAGTTTATTAATAACGTTACGTCACTTATAATTAAGGTTAAGGAAGTCCTAGTAGAGGCATATTATTTAATTAGTAAAGTTAAGTGCTATTATGCTCCTATTCGCCATACTTATAAGGTAATCTTTATAAACGTTGGACGTACAACCGCTCCTAAACATATCTTATAGATAGCTATTAAGGCTATTAATAACACCGCAGGTCCTAACAGACTTATCCTAACTCTTCTTATCTTTATAGTATATCCTTGCCTATTAAAGAAATTACTACTATTACTATCTATTACCGCCCGCGGCGCTATAGTGCGTAAAGCAATAGCTAAAGTGCGTAAGATTAAGGTAAAGCGCTAAGTTAATAAGGCTCTTATGACTTATAATAGTCCTAACGTAACTAATATCTTACTATTACCTATCTTAAGCAGCGTTAAGGTCTAGCAAGAGAACTATAGATAGTCTAGCCTATATTAGATAATCGCCCTCTACGTTAATAAGTAATCTACAGTTATTAAAATTAATAATAAATAAGTTACCTTCTATATCACCGTAGTGCGCCTATATTATGCAGAAAATACGACTATTATTACCCCTCTCGTAGAGGACAAGGACAACAGTAGCTCTAATAATAATTTTACTCTTATTATAAAGGAGGAGCCCGCGCCCAAGCGTAAGCGCGATAGGCTAAAAGGCTTAAGAAATAAGCCTAAACCTAACAAAGTTATAACTACTACTATTAACTTTAATTAACGTGAGCGTGATAATCTTATCCTAGCTAAGAAGCTATAAGTAGTCAGTAAGATTATAATACTAAGGTAACTATTTAAAGTATTTATAAAGGTAAAGATTAACGCCCTTATTATATAAGGCGTCATTCGCTTTAAAAAGTATAGTTCTTATTATTATAATAAGGTCTATATCTTTAAGTCACGCATTGTTAATAAAGTCAAAGGCAAGACTACTAACTACCTATAGAAGAAGTCCTGTCTTATTATCTAAGAATACGCTAATAATAAAAAGAAGCTTATTCTAACATAGTCTTCCACTATCTAGCGTGCAAGCCAGCGTGTGATTATGTTAGGATCTGAACATGTATGGAACGCGGAGGACCAACGGGCCTTAGTAGAAGTAACACTCGGCGGGGTCGCGTAACCGAGGTCACGTAATGTACTATCTAGCCAAGACATACCATCCTGCTAAGATTGTGGAAGGTGTACCATCCACGGATAGCGCGACCATCCATCGGAATCTAGGGACGATAGAAAGAGAGATAGACGGTAAGATTTACCCCTCTTATATATAAACCTACAGGAATACCCTTAAGGCATTCGTGTTTAACCTGTTTATTAATCTATTATTTAGATCTAAATAAGTAACCTTGTTGATTTGATTATGCTGTACACACCTTTAATACTAACGCCCTAGTGATAAGCGTAAGCTATTACTACGACCCTCTCCTCTCCTACTAGTATTCCTGCCCGAGAACCAACCTTAGCCCCTTAGGGATTAGCTATCTCTTCGGGATCTTAATATTTTAAACACCCTTAACATGAGTACTACTAGGACCCCTACCTCTTCCATGGCTTTGGACAACCACGTCACCCCTATAGGGGATGGCAAGAACAAGGCATACAAACCTAACTTATATAATAGTAATCGTACTCTCCTTAACACCTAGCTCTTGCAGCTAGACCTCTACTTCTTTAACTAAAACTAAGACCTTAAAGACAAGAAGAAGGTTATCTTTACTGCGACCTATATACAAGGAAGCGCTAAAGAATAGATCTATCCCTACCTAGTTAAGTATTTAGACATGGACTACGACAACGAGGACGAAAAGTACATCGACGAACACGCCAATGCGATCGATATTATTAAAGATTATAACAACTTTAAGACGTGCCTTTAATAAATATTTAGAATTGCTAACAAAATAGCTATCGCTAAATAAGCAATCCAAACAGTTCGCTAACACTAATTTATAGCTAAATACACGGCCGAGTTCCGCAAGTACGTAGTATAACTTGACTAGAAGGATAAATCTCTTAAGACAATATATAAACAAGGCCTTAAACGCAATATGCGCGAAGAACTCCTACGCAATAGTGCAAAGATAGAGACCTTAGAAAAACTATATAAAGAGACTATCCGCATTAATAGGGAATAGTTCGCTTTGCAGGAAGAATTCCGCAAGAACCTAAGGAACGCTAGTTTTAAACAACAGGCACCTATAGTCTACAGGTCGCTACTAAAAACACCTCAACGCCAGTAACGCAACTATTACGGACCCTAACTTATAAAAGATATTTAGTTTAATAACCTAGAAAAGGGAACAGGAAAGGCTATAGGCTTTTAAAAGCCTAACCAACGTATTTTAGATAGAACCTGACAACAGGGGACCGAGACGCGTAAATGCTTCACATGTGGCAAACTAGGCTACATAGCCAGGAACTGCAGATCTAAGAACAAGATCATTAGGCAGCTAAACGTACTAATCGTTAATAAAAAAGAAACCACTGACAAAGAATGGCAGGTAATAGACGCCATTAAGCAGATTAACATCCACGACGAAGAATTAGAGCGATTAGAATTACCTAACTTACGACTCTATAAGGATGCACACGAAAGTTCGGACGAAAAAGGAAAGAAGAAGGAACTAATGCCTCGATCTCCTACGCCTTACCCTAGCTAAAACAAACTAGTTACTAGTAAGACGACAAATGTTTTCGACTTCTTAGAAAAACACTAACCAAGGGAAGGAGACTTCGGGTTTACAGTAATAGAATAATAAGACTACGCAGAAGCATTTTTTTACGCTTACTAACCTAACCTAGTTAGTAAAGCAGCGCGAGAAATGGCGGACCACTACTACGCCCACAAAGACCCTAAGAAGAAGTACCTAAATAAAAGCCCAAACTACGAACTATAGTACGACCTAGACTACCGCAATCCTACGCATGAGACTATACAATAGACCCTCTACAGAGAAGATTAATATACTATTTACTACCTAGCCAAAGAATATAGCTACTTTCCCCAAACGTACTAATAATGCAAATAGGAGTGGTTTAACTGCCCTATTGCCTATTGTAATGTTCACCTCTAGGACAAGCGCGAAACGCGATACTTTCCGCACCTTAACCAAGTAATATCGCTACTAGTTAACGGAAAATGCGTATTAGACAAATGGCAAACATGCTTACACCCTAACTACGAGGAACACAAAGAGCAAAAAGGAAAGCATGGGTTTAATCGCATACTAAAAGGGACTACGACCCTTAGGATTAAAACGGTAACAAAGGAAGAAGACGGTGAAGCTCTCCTAGAAGAGGCCTAGCAGTAGCCTTAGGAGAAGAAGAAAGAAGGATACCTTAAGCCTATAAAGCCACCTACAGAAAAGATGTCTTTTTTAGACCTAGGCTTAGGCGGGAAAACGCCTTCAGAGAACTAAATGCTATAAATAGTTAGGCATTAATTAAGCTACCAGTATAGCTTAAAGAAATATAGATAAAAGCCATGCTAGACTCAGGAGCACAGGAGAGTTATGTGTCGAGAAAAGCACTTAATAGAGCAGGACTCTATAAGCGTAAAAAGGCCATACCCTATGCTATCTATATCGCGAATAGACAACTAATGCCCGGCAAAGCAACGATTAAATACAAGGTCGAAACTACCCTTACGATCTATAGACACTAGAAATTAATTACCCTCGATATTATTAAGGAAGCTAATCACGACGTAATTTTAGGATTACCCTGGTTAAGGAAGCACAACCCCATAATTAACTAGGAAAAGAAAGAGCTATTCTTTAAGCGCTACAATTGTGCATTGCAAGCAAAGCCTACGTATTAATAGAGTATAATAGTAGATAAGAGAGCTATTAATAACATAGTCTCGCGACCGAAAGTTAATAAACACGAAACTAACTTAGTAGACGCTAGTAGGAACTACTAGGTTATAAAGCGTAAGTACGAAGAGAACAGCATATCTCTTAATATCCCTAATAAATATAAAGAATAGAGTTATTTATTTTAGGAAAAGAACGGAGTAAACGCCCTTCTTAAGCATACACACTAAGATTATTACATTGTTCTCGAAGAGGGAAAAACGCCACCCTTTAGACCACTATATAGACAAAGCGTAAAAGAACTCTAATAGACACGCGAATTCCTAAAGAAAGCCCTTAAAAGGTAATAGATACGCAAGTCAGAATTGCTAGTAGTATTACCTTTAATATTTATTATAAAGAAGGATGGAACACAACGTCCCCGCATTAACTATAGAAGGCTAAACGATATAACAATTAAGAATAGATACCTACTACTAAATATACAAGAGTCTCGAGACAGGCTAGGACGAGCCAAGATATTCACACAATTCGACCTACGAGACGGATACCACCTCATATAAATAGTAGCAGGTGACGAGTGGAAGACAGCTTTTCGAACTAGATATAGACTATTTAAGTACTAAGTTATGCCTTTTGGACTCACGAACGCACCAGCAACGTTCTAAGTAATAATTAATAACGTACTAAGGAACTACCTTAACATATTTATAGTTACCTACCTTAACGACATCCTGATATTCTCTAAACAAGAGAAGGATTATGTATAATACGTATAAATAGTACTACGAGCACTAGACAGCGCCAACCTATAATTAAAACTTAAGAAATATAAATTCTATGTTATAGAATTAGAGTTTCTAGGACATGTTATTAATACCGAAGGTATCTAAGTAAGCCCTTTAAAGATTAAGGAAGTAAAAAAGTAAAAATTACCTACTAACCTTAAGGAAGTATAAGCCTTCCTTAGATTTACTAGATTTAATAGATAGTTTATCACAGACTACTCCAGAATTACGCTACCACTTACGAACCTCACAAAGAAAGACAAACCTTTTAATTAGACAAAAGAATGCGAGCAAGCATTCTAGTAGTAGTAGTAGTAGTATTGGTTTTACGTCCTATATAACCTCCCAGGGGGTATGTAGACGTGCCCTGCACTTAGTAAGGGCCACTTATACTAGTGCTATCGCTACTATAGAAGCGGCCTCTCTTACTGCTGTCTCTCTCCAGATAGGGGCAACTTAGCTATTTAATCTAGCCTTTATATAATAATAGTGGGAAAAGGGGTGGCCTTCTAGCTACCCCTAGTCCTGTACAGAAGCATGCCAAGACTTATTAAAGGTAAGGAAAGATATATACACGCATATAGGTATATAAAAGAGAGAGCTAAGTCTTATATAGTAGATACCCTAGTAAGTTATAAGTAGGTAGCGTATTTACTTTACCTAAAGCGAGGGTTTACGTCTACTTACCTATAACGTAGTTAGCTAGTTACTTACTAACGTATACTATTATTAATACTAAGTATAAGAAGGGTTGCGTATTCTCCTAGGCTTAGCGCCCTAAGGTACTATATTCCTTCTCTAGTATCTATTAGGGGATATATTAGGCGTTATAACTAATAGTTAAAGCGTCGCACTGTCCGTGGGCAGTGTATAATATAGTCTAGGGCCAGGTCTACTCTATAGGTGCACGTAAGGGTCTCCTTATTATGCTTAAACTTCCTATAGTACTAGGCGTAGTTGCCGTGTCTTGTCCTCATGGATAGGAGCTTGGCCAGGGCGGGGCGTGTAAGCTCCAGCTCCGGCGGTTGCCTAGAGGGGGTGTATACTAGGCCCTACTAGTTATACTATATAGAGAGATTTAGTGTGCGTATACGCTACTACTCTTATTATATAGCGCGTACGTATGCGCGCGCATTAGATCGTAGACCTAATATTATAGGGTTAGCTACCTTCCCTATAGGTAGGCGTAGGTCCTTAGCTACCTTATCTACTAGCTAATTAGCTAGCTTATTACCTTTAATACCTATATAGCCTAGTAACTATTAGATTTAAATATCCTAGGTGTCTATGGCTTCCTAGCAGCGTATAAAGGCCCACTAGGATAACAGCGCGGGGTCTCCCCTAATGCCCTAAATAACTAATGTGCTATCTACACATATTTAGATCTGGCTTAGGCGGTGCGCCTAAGTCTATAGCACGTATTAAAGACCTCTCTAGGCCCCCACTGCTTCTGCGTCGAAGACGTGGGCCCGCGTGTTAAGGGAGCCTTTACCTGTGTACAGTAGACTCTGGCCCTAGTACATAGCGTATCTATAGGTTACGTGGCGCTCGCCGTTTTCTGTGCGCTGTTCTAAGCCGTCTAAGAACACTGTGATTGTCTTAGTAGGCAGGCTTGTCCACTATTGTTTAAATTCTTTAGTAGCGAGCTTTTTAGGCTTATTATTTATAGGGTCTATTCGGCACTAGTTAGAATAGTGCGATTATAGTAGTATAGGGCAAGGTACTAGTGCGAATAGCTATGCGAGTAGTTAAACTTTTATATATAGGCGCTATAGGCGTTTGGCGCCTCTTCCTTTATATACTATGGTTAGTCGCGTGCGCGCTATAAGCGAGTAATCTTTATTAACGTAGTATAGGCGCATAGCGAACCTTACCTTACACTCTTTAAGCGCTATAGCTACTAAGGGAATGCCTACGTCTTTATATAGCGTGGTAGTAGGCGTGGTGCAGTAGGCGGAGACGACGCCTCTAACTACTACCGTGCCCGTGCACCCAACGCGCGCCATTAGCCAACGCGCGGAACACTATTTACATGACACTTTTTTATCCTAACACAGCATAATAATAATAATAGGCATTAACGAAGCAGTTGTAAAAGCAAAAAGTACACCTTTAGGAGAGAAAATCCTATAGATAAAAATAGCTTAAAAGCATAGCGTTGTTCGCTTAACTTTAACGCGTAAAGTGGAGCTTAGTGCGCGTTCTTACTAAAAGGATATAGTAACGCGTTAGAACCTTAGCCTATAGGAGGAAGCAGAGCTTATAAAATACATAGACAAGCTTATAAAAGAACACCTCCTACCTATAAGAGAGATAGTTTAAAATTTCGCCTTAAATATCGCTAGGCATTAGGTCTTTAAGAGCTAAGTATTGCGCTTCTTAGATTATTACAACAATAAGCTTATATCTTAATTCACCACATCTATAGACTAGTAACGCCATATTGCTAACTCTAGTAATAAGTATAAGCTATACTACAACGCGCTACGCGATAAAATTAAGTTTTATAAGATAGAGCCTGCGCACATATATAATATAGATAAGAAAAGCTTTATAATTAGAGCTATTAGTAGACAGAAGAGAATCTTTAGTAAGCGTTAATTTAAGAAGAAACCCTCTAGGCAGATACTATAGGATAGCAATTATAAGTAGGTAAGCCTTATAGTATATGTGTGCGCGGATAGATCTGCTCTTCCTCTAGGCCTTATATATCTGGCTGAATCTTAGAATATTCAGAGCACCTGGGTGGAGGATGTGAAGGTGGGAGAACATATAGCCTTCTTTAGAGTATTACCTAGTGGCTAGAGCAACGACGGCCTAGGCCTTACTTAGCTATAATAGGTGTTCTAGCGCTTTACTACATCTAAAGCTCGAAAAAAGTACCGCCTATTACTCGTGGATAGCTATAAAAGTCACCTAACTAAAGAGTTTTTAGAGTATTGCCACTAGCATAAGATTCTTATAAGTATCTATCTACCTCACAGCACGCACACGCTTCAGCCGCTTAATATAATAATATTTAAGCCTCTTAGTACAGCATACTTAAAGAAGCTAGGAGAGCGCCTTTTTAAGCATAAAGGCCTAGTACTAGTAAAGAAGCCTAACTTCTTCTCGCTATTCTAGGATGCCTGGGTGGCTAGCTTTACTAAATTAAATATACTTAGCTCCTTTAAGGCAGTGGGCGTGAGCCCATTTAACCCTAATATTATACTAGATAAGTTTGTGGACAGCGACTCCAAGACTATAAAAGATAGCAACTCTAACGCTACTATTTATAAAGGAGAATAGTAGAGGGTTCTAGATTAAGTAGTAAGGCGTGCGTTAAGGGGTGCAACAAAGAAGGATGTATTAATTATTTAGTAATTACTCTACTATATAGCTATCTAAAACACCCTTATAAGGAGCGAAAATAAAGGTCTAATAGACGCTCTTACTACTAAGAGGAAGCGAGAAAAGCAAGGCAAGCCTCTAGCTTTGCTATAACACTACAAGTACTAGGGACCGTACATAATGTGGACTCCTCGCTCCTTTCGAGAAGCGCGCACACGGATAAGGTTAGTAAAGCGTAAGGTAGAGGAGGAGGTGTTCTAAAAAGAAAAGGCAAGAAAGTTAAAGGCTGCTACTATAGCGTATAAGAAGCAAATTATAGAAGAGAAGCGCTAGATAGTGGCAAGAAAGAAGAAAGAGTAAGAGAGGAAGCGTGTAGAAGAGCGCTAAGCTATTAATACGCATAAAGCTAAAAAAGCACGTAAGAAATAGTAGCGTAACTCTTAAAATAAATCTTAAACTACACAAAAACGTAAGCGCAAGGCCTTATAGTAATAAGGGGTTAAAAAAAGGTAGAAACGTAGTTCTATAGCTATATAAAGTAGTAGTGTTACTTATAAGCCGTGCTTAGCACCTGCACCTATAGTAAATAGTTACGGCTATAAAATACTTTAACTACGTAAATTTTAGTAGCAAATTCTGTCGCATAGGCCTATAGATTACTCTACCAGAAAATCTAGTAATAATAACTATTATATGTAACTCTACGGCCCTAAGTTTACTAGTAATAACTAGGGCCAATTCCGCGCGTTGGCCGACGGCGCGCGTTGGGTGCACGGGCACGGTATCGTAAGGGCCTTTTTTAGGGCGGCGATATACCACCTAAGTCGTATGCTAACCTTTTGGTTCTACGTAGCTTTTATAATCTTAGGGGGCTTCGTGCGCCCTCTATACTAGGCCTCGTTTCTATATAGTAGGCGTGGTAGTACGTATAAGATTACTGCTTTACGTAGTAAGCTGGCTAGTAGGCCGTGCTAGATTCTAGCAAGGCTATAGATGTACTATGCAACTACGCGTCCTTTAGCTACGCAGGTAATAACGTGTATTTTAAAATTAAGCTTTTTATTAAAGTAAACACCTAGCTAGCGTAGCGCCTTGTCTAGTAGTGTAGGTTAGAGGATAAGCTAATCGTTAATCTAGATAAGTAGCGAATAGTTACTTTTCTACTTAGTTAGGTGTATTATTTCGAGTTTCTCTAGGGTAAATGCCACGTAATTAGTGTCTCCCTAGGAATTTATAGCGCCTATATCTTCTACCAGCATTTCCACGTTCTAGTCTAGGGAGTAGGATTACCTATAAAGGCAGATATCGTCTACGTACCTAAAGCGCCTGGTAGGGTCTTGCTAAAGTAGCTCTGCTAGATAAAGTGTGTATAGCACTAGTAATAGTGGTAAGCCCTACGGCGTCCCGCACTATACTAGGTAGGGCGCTATAGTGGCTTCTCCTAATTACCCTTAGACGCGACGGTCCTAGAGGAAGTTTTTTATAATTAAAAGGGCGCTATTATACTATCCTTAGGTCTTTATCCTATATAGAAGTTAATTTTTAAGAAGTGCGTCAAAGGCGCCTTAGACGTCTATAGTAACTATAGTAACGTGCTGGCCGTTAGAGAAGGCGTCCTTTACGTTATATATAAAGGCGGCTACTAGGTCTATAGCTAATCTCTTAGGGAGAGCCCCCCTGTGTTAGGGGCTTAGTATGCCATGTGCTATAGCAGTGCTGGCAAATCTCCTTACTAAGATTCTCTCTAGGCCCTTGCTAAGGCAGGATAGCAGGGCGATAGGTCTCTATAATCTAGGGGAGGATTTGTCCTTTTTGCCTATCTTAGGTATTATAATAACCTCTGCGATCCTCCACGCGTAGGGGAAGTAGCTAAGGGCTAGACAGCGCTAGTATAGGCTAGTAAGATACGTCTAGATATAGTGCTAGCATGCGGTAAGCATGCGGATAGTAATCCTGTCTATACTAGGTAAGGTGCTTAAGACTTCTATTATATTACGCTTAACCTCTTTAGGGAAAAGGTATAGGTCCTAGGGGAGGGCGTAATGGCCCTGCGATCCTTAGACGTTAGGTTCTAGAGCCTCTAGTAGGTTATCGCTATTGTCGAAACGGCAGAGTATTGCTTATCTAAGCGTCTCCGCTTTCACCACCCCCTACACTAATTCGTGAGACACTCCGCGCTAAGGTAAGCAGCACCGGCCATTAGTCTCAACACCACGATTTATTTAGCGCTGCGACCAGCCACATACATCAGAATAGAGCGTAGATTTTAGTTTATATAGTAATTTATATATGCATAAGAATCTTATACATTTTTTTTTAGTAATTTACTAGTGTTCTGAGCGAATAGCCTTACCGCCGTTGGTCGCTAGTTGCTTGCACCGAGATAGCATCTCAGAAATTAACCTACGTATTTCTGTGAGCGTAATCATAGCCTATTCTTGTACGAGGATCTCCTTAAGATGCTGCTTTGTACCATCCCATATAGTCTCGGGCGGCAGGGGACTGTTAAGACGTCTTTTTACGCGTTGTTTAAGGATAAGCCATACGCCTTCTTGTGGATTGAGATCCGGCGACTGGCCTGGATGGAGTAGTGTACGGATCCAATTCACATCCTTGAGTTTTCTAGAGACGTTGTTGAAGGACTTTGTGCCATGAGATGGGTCGTTATCCTCCTGTAGGAGCCACTCCCGCTGCTCTATTGTAGCACCTATACGAGCCTGTTGTACAGCGTCTATATACGACAGCAATATGTGCTCTGTGTAGTACTCTTAAGTCATATAATGGCCGCCGACGTCTCCCTCAATAGCTAGAGGGCATTTAAGCTCCCACTTAGTAAGCCTTTCCTTATATTTCTGCTAGGTCTCGTACTTATACTTGTGAGGCCTCTGCAGAGGCTTTGGCAGCGTTAACATGTTAACATCGTCGTTGTAAAAGCCGAGAGGGCCTTTGTAGTACTAATTTATAGTGGCGTACATATATAACGTTAAAGGAGAGCTCTTCACGGGCTTCCGTACGCCTATATTATTTGTCTTAAGGCGCTTTCCCTCGTAGCGTAGGATGCTAGGCTTCTGAAAGTCCTCCTCTAGATTAAAATAAGCCTCGTCAGTCCAGTAAACGGCATCCCAGAAGCCAAAGATAGGCTGCCATTCATTAACGTAGCCGTAGCCTACGCGGAGATACTTATTGTCGAGTGATATCTCCTTCTTTGTGTAGGCTTGTTTATAGACGCCGGCATGGATCCTTGTACGGAGATTGTGCTCTAAGGCACGCTTTGTAAGTGGTATATCATTCGTACGGATCTATACGCCTAAGGATTTGTCTCTAACGGGGTTTATAGCGTCGTCCATCAAAGCTCTGAGCGTCGACTCATCTACATGCCATGGATGCCTAAGCTTTGTATATTTTTCCTGGCTCTTACGCTTGCGTACGCGTCGACAGTCGTTGTATTTCTTAAACTCCTTTATCTAGCGATAGCCTGTAGACTTTCCTATGCCATGCTGGGCACAGATATCGCGAAAAGGGGTAACATTGTTGTTATGCTGTATAGCCTCAAAAAATCGTGAACGCTCCTCTGTATTAGGCTCTTTGAGGACGGCATGTTGTACAGGCGTACGAGGCCTTTCTAACGAGCTATTAATCGTCTTATTTAAACGTAATTTCATAGTGTTATAGACGTTAACGTTAATGTTGACAATGGCGAGATTTGGTGTTAAGTGCGGGGTGCTGACTCATTAGAAAGTGTCCCACGAATTAGTGCAGGGGGTGGTGCTTTCTCCTGCGGATTAGTAATATAGCGCCCCTCATAGGCCAGCGGCGGGTCTAGTCTTGTTGGCTCTAGCTTATGCTAGCCTATAATTTAAAAGAGGTCGGAGTCCTCCTTTACGCTATTAATAGTATGTTGCTAGTATTATCTCTTAGCCTTTTTTACTATAGTTAGAAAGCTGCGAGTCTCTGGGGTCTAGGTGCTTATATAGCCCTATCTAGACTTAAGGTGCAGGCGCCTAGCGTTAGCGCACTTATCTATCTACTAAGGTACCGCCTTCTTGCTATCCCTCTTTAGGCAGCTAGTTTTACGTAGAGTATTTTAGAGTAATAAGGTTAGCGCTGCGGCGTACTCTTCTACCTAGCGTAGGTTAGAGGCCGCTACTATTAAGGGTAGCTATAGCATACCTATTACGACTAGCTAGGTAAAGGGAAGAAGCTTCTTTTTAAGAAGCCTAAGACGATATTATTCGTGGCTTAGTGTACCTCTATCTAGTAGTATTATAACTAAGGTAGCGTAGTTAGAGCTATAGTGCAGGTTGTCGCGCACCTTTATCTTAGCAAAGGCGATATTAGAGAAGCTAAGGTCTAAAACGTGGCTAGCTTTATAGGTGGCTCTACTAGGTTCTCTAATATAGTCTATGCCGCTAACTGTGGCCTAGCGCGCAAGCTCGGCGCTATCTTATAAGGTAGTAATACTAGGCTTAAATATATCGTGCTTAGTGTTAAAGTCTCCCCCTACTAGGCATCTTACTAGGGGGGTGAGGCCTATAATATACTCTAGGACTAGTGTGGTCTAAGGCTGCCTATAGATATTAAGGATAAAGACCCTGTTAACCTAAATCTATTATCTATCCCTGTCCTATAGGGGCGCTATAGTCGTGATGTAGAGCTGTGCGCCTTTTAGCGTATAGATAAGGACTCTAGATCTCTATATCTCCCTGTGCTAGGGGTCGTCTTAGCTATTAATAGGTAGGTATAGTTAGTAGCTTAGGTAGTTTAAGGTGCAGGTGCTAGGCTACGTGGCCAGCTCCTATATACATACTACGTTAATACCTTCTTAAAAAGTAAGTTCTAGGGCTGTAATATAGCTAGGCGAGCTTCGCCCTACATTTGTCTAGCTAACCTATATATTACGCTCCCTAAGGGGAGTCCTTTGTCTCTGTAAGGGTGTATTTAATATAAGAGATTATTCTCGTTACTTATACTTATATCTCTCTTTAATAAGGATAAAGCTATATAATTTTAAGGTAGCGCAACGCTGCGCGCCAATATTACTACTAGATTTAGGTTTCTAGGGATATAAGTAGAGCGTTATAGGCGGGTAAAAGGCCTTATTAACGCCTCTATTCTTAGGTTACGTCGCTTATTAGCGTTTGCTGGCGTTGTTACTGCACCTGCTAAATATAAGCTAAAGGCAGTAAGGGCACTATATAGGCCATTACGAAGCTCTAGTTAGCTATCCTAGGCTACCGCAGTTGCTACCTCTGTTTTAGTACCTAGGAACGGGCGGTTAGCGTGCTTATAAACCTAGTAACTAGCGCGGTGGTATATACCTATCTCCCTTCTTGTTAGCCTAATAACCTGCTTGTTAACTTGGCGAGGCGCTGCCAGGCAGTTAATATGCCCTACCTAATATAGGCTAAGATAGTTAGCGCACTGCACTAAATAGGTGTATTCTAAGCCTAGGGGGCCTGTGTAGTCCTCTTATTTCTTACCATAGTTGTTACAGCGGGGGAGGCGCACGCATTTTAGTGGGTTATAGTAGCCCTAGTAGCCTAGGTCGTGTTATTATATAGCTAGGGTCTTAGTAATCTCCCTTAAGGCGCTACTACTACCTAAGAGCCTAAATTATCGCACTTTCTTTATAAAGGAGATAATCTAGGTAATAGTTCTGTCTTTATTAGTGCTATGCCTTAACTGTCTATAGTTAGTAGGCAGTGAGCCTGTTTATATAGCTACCTTATCCTTTATTATATCGTGTGTAACTAGCACCTCTAGGCCTAGCAAGAATTAGTACGCGCTAGGGACGTTAGGTATAGTATAGTTAAACTATTTTTATAGTAGCTTAGCTATACTACCTTTTATAGCGCTTATTATTAAATCTTTCTTTTCCTGTTCTATAAGGCTGTCTCTTATCTTATTATTAGCAGGGGTAACGGCCTATCCTATCCTAGTCTTTAAGGCGCTAGATATGGCGCTAAGGTTAAGGCCTAGCGTGTCGCAAATAGCCTTTCTAATTATATATAATAAGCTTTATAAGAGCCGCTCTAGCGCAGGCATAGTAATAAGGATCCTAGGGTCCTTAGTATTGCTTTAACTATAATAGGTGTGTTTATTACCGTGTCCGTGCGCGTAATGCCCGGATTCGCGTAATGCCCGCGCAACACCATAAACGCTCTATTAGAAATAAGGCTATAGAGCCACCCACGATTAATATTATCACGAGATTTTCTTATAGAGTAGTAAGTTAATAGCTGCGATTCATTTGCACTATTTAAATCTATTTAGAAGCTTGATGTCGCGACCGCTGCGTGTAGATTTGGTTAGGGCAGCAGATGCGCCCTCTGAGGCCTCCCCAATATCTACAGCACTAATAACACGTTTTTGACGCTTTCTGCTCTGTAGAGATGGCTGAGAGGCCTTTCTCTTACCCTTTTGGGATAGTTGTAGAGCTTTTTCTGCATCGCGGGCAGACTTTTGGGCAGCGCGCTAAGCTGCCTTTTTGGCTCTCTCCTTCTCCTTTGCCTTCTTAGCTGCCTCTCGCGCATCACGCTTTTCCTGCTATATTTTCTCCTTATATAGCTTAGCTACCTTCTTTAGCTTTACTATTTTTACTTTTTAAAGCTACTACTACTTATCCTCTTGCTCCTTAATAGATTAACAAACACGTGCCTCCCTCACCTTCCTTAGTGACTATAAGATAGCCCTACTATAATACTCCTAGCGCTGTTAAAGATCTAGAGTCTTGCCTTTCTTTCTACGCTTCTCCTTAGTAGATAGTGCTTGCTTAATCCCATCCATCTCATGTTTAAGTAGCTCATTTTGGACAGATAGGTGGTGGAGCGATTAACGAATCTTCTTTGTATCTTCACTACCCTGATCCTTCACTGCTAATCGTATAAGCCTATCCATCTTTCTCCAATCATGATTGCTAAGCCCTGATGAGGAGTTATCGCCTGATTCTTAATCCTGGGTGAACCTATCAAGGATAGGATTAGGATTAGGTAGTTGGTTGGTTGGTTAGTATTTATTTTACGTCTCTTTAATAGGGATTAAGTCCACTATCTCGCCTCCCGAAGGGCATATACGACGTGCTAAGCTATAGAATTATAGTGCTAATATACTACCCTAGAAAGCATTTCTTGCCTGCGCGGGTATTACTACCATTTTAGAACTATAGCTCCCCTTCCAGTTAGGGAGGCTAAGCGTTATATGTATATTAGGGTGGTTTCCTTGCATTTTAAGGCATCTATATGCTAAGAGAGAGAGAGCAAGTGTGTGTGTATGTGTGTGTGTGTGTAGGGGGAGGGGAAAGAGAGGAAGAGGGGTGGGGAGTATTATAGCTATTATGCTAGATTTAGTTCTTGCTAGGTGCTGTATTGCTTGTTGCTATTATAAGACTGCAGGAGCTAGCGGGGACAAATCTTGGTATAGTACTATGTGAGTTAGGTAAAGGCTTTAAAGGCCTCTGGATCCCCCAGCAGCACTGTAGTATACGCCAGGCTGTTAGCCTGGCTGGATAGTAGTGTAGGTGGTCGAAGTAGCCATCTACTAAAGGCCTTTAGGGTCTTATGGTAGAGCGCAAGGTGCTCTAGTGTCTTATTCTATTTATATAAGCAGGTAAGGTTTGCATCCTTATAGTTATACTTTTAGTAGTACTAGGCAAAATCCCCATGTCTAGACTAGATAGAAAGCAGTCTGGCTAGGATAGCTCTTAATAGGTCTAGTTCCTTTAGACTACTACGTGGTGTATAGTCTAGGTGCTAGCTTTTGTACTATCTAGAGAGTTTATTCTTTTTATTAGACTACTAGATTTACTGTGTATATTGTGATATCTTGCGGGTAATTGTCTTAATGCCTAAAAGTGTAGGTAGAGTAGCTTTACCTGTTAGGGGTAATAGGTGTTAGGCTTTTAGGTTAGCTAATCTGTCTGCTGTCTTATTTCCTTTAATGCCTAGGTGTTTAGGGGCCTATTTAATAGAGACGTCGTGAGTCTCTATAGCTCCATGGCACTCTAAAAAGGCCTATTAAGAGGTAGGGGGTAAATCGCCCCTTAGGCACTATATAACTAAGGTGCTGTCTATACATAGCTAGATTTAATAGGTATTAAACTCTAGTTGTCTTATAGTGTGCTAGAAGCCTCTCCATACTCCTATTGCCTTAGCGTTAAAGACGTGTAAGGTAGAGTTAAGTGACCCGCGTCTAGTCTATAGTTACTTTCTATTTTAATACACTATAAAGCTATAGGTTACCTGCTTTTCTCCTTCCTTTGTGTACTGTTTAGAGCCATCTGAGAAGATAGTCACGTCTAGTAGTAAGAGATAGGCCTACTATATATTAAAAGCCTTAGCTATAGTCTTCTTATTTATGCTAAGCGTTGGGTCAGTTCGGCAGCTAGTTAAGTAGTAAGGGGCTATAAGTGTAGTCCTAAGGATCTCTAGTAGAAGAGATACTATTTATTAGACTTTTATCTTAACTTACTAGGGTTATCTAGTTTTTACGCCCTTGTTTACTATATGTACTAATATGCGCCTAGTGAGAGGATAGTCTATATCTATAGTTTATAAGTAGGTTATAAATCTAAGTTTAGCTTCCTCTAGTGCTACTACTATAGACAGTAGTCCGGCGTCTTAAAAGAGTGTAGCTATAGGGGTTGTTCTCTACGCTAGTAGAATGCCCCTTACTACTATAGCTAGTGTCTTGTCTATAGTAGCTATGTGCCATCTAATATAAGCGCTAACCTCTTAAGGCCTGCCTAGTTTAAGTGTATGTGGCTGTTTAGTGCGGCCTCTGTACCAGCATTTAGTCCTATACAGAAGCGACGGGTATACATAGGCAATAGTGGCCTTGCGGAGGGAGCTAGCTAGTAGTCTATAGGTAGTCCTAGCCAGACTACAAATATAATAGGCTATTCTAGTAGCTTTTACAGTGCGTGTGGCTATATGTTATCTAAAGGTAAGTCTGCGGTTAAACCACACTCCTAACTAATATAGGGCTAGCTGGCTATGCTCTCTACTTAGAAGGATAGGGTAGATCGTAAGCTACTTATTTATAACATATAGTAGTGCGTAGCTACTTCGCTATCTAGTTAGGTGTATTATTTCCTGCTTTTCTAGGGTAAAGGTAACCTTATTAGCCTTACCCCATGCTCTAATCTGCCTTAGATCTAATACTAGAAGCTTAACGTTATTATCTATAGAGTGTAAGATCTGGTATAGATATATATCGTCTGCATATCTAAACCTCCGTTCTGTGTCCATAGATAGTAGCTCTGCTAGGTACAGTGTATATAGGACAGGGGAGAGAGGCGAGCCTTAGGGTGTGCCATAGGCGACAGGGTAGCTAGGGGTAGTAACCTGTCTAAGGCGGACCCGAACCCTCTAGTTAGTGAGGAATAAGTCTACAAAGAGCATAGTCCTTTATGGCCAGCCTTGTTAGGCCATTTAGTGTAGCAGGCGGTTCTTAAGGAGCGCATTAAAGGCGCCTTAAATATCTAGGGTAACTATAGTAACATGCTTTCCAAGTACCCATGCTGCTTTAGTGTCGTGGGTAAACGCTATAGTAAAGTCTACTATAGAGCGCTTTAAAAGGGCGCCACCATACTAGGGGCTAAGGATCTTATGTATTATAGCGGTCTACGTAATTTATCTAGCTACTATTTATTTAAGTCCCTTTCTAATGCAAGAAAGAAGCGCTATAGGTCTCTAAGAGTAAGGTAATATTTAGTCTATCTTCCCTATCTTTAGTATTATTACTACCTTGGCAAGCTTCTACTATGCTAGGAAGTAGTTAAGCTCAAGGTATTACTAGAAGATTCTTTGTATAAGTTCCCTAACCTGAGCCTAGTAGGCACGGAGTAGTCGTATAGTAAAGTAGTTAGTGCCTGGTAAGGTGCTTAAGACCCCTACTATATTTCGTTTAGTTTCCTCTAGTAAGATATGTGTGCTCCACGGGAGGGCATCTGCATTCTTTTAGTCTAGGTAGTGTCTAAGGTTATCCTCTATTATGTACTAGTTAAGGACTTCCTTTCTAAGAGCCTCTGCCTTCTCTAGGGGGTCTAATATTGTCCTATTATTTACAATAAGAGGAGTGTCCTGGTTTTCTAGTGTAAGCTTATACTAGGTAATAATCTTAAATAGGTCCTTATTATCCTTAGCATTATTAATAACATGCCTCTAGTACTGCCTCTTAGCCTGTTAAACAGTAGTCTTAAAGGCCTGTCTTTCCTCTAGTAGACTGCCAGAGCAGAGCAGCCTAGCATGTTTATAGGCCTAGTAGGTAGTTTTACACTCCTTAGTCTATCATGGTGCAGCGCGGCCTTTCTTACGGTCGAGCTTGCCTGCTATCTATATAGAGTGCTATATGGTCTCTGTGAGCAGCGTGACGCATTTCTCTAGCTATGCTATATCCTGTGTTGCAAGCAGGTCTAGGATGTTCTAGACACCTATTTCTACTAGCCTAGTAAATTTAGGTAGGCTTGCCTTAGGGACTCTATAGTAGTACTATTCTAGATGCGGAGTGCCTGGTGTGGAGAGAGGGATAGAGGTTACTATTATCTTATAGTCTAAGCCGCTGTGCATGCTAGCATTAGCAGCAGACTAGGCAAATAAGATATTAAAAAAGGTAAAGTTAAGGATATAGCTAGCGTAGTGTGTTAGCTGCCCTAGCACACTAATATAGTTTATAGACGCGTTAGCAGCCTATCTAGCTAGCTCTACACCTTTATTAGCTATAGTAGCGGTAGGCTTAAAAAATTTATGTTTAGCGTTAAAGTCTCCTCCTATAAGATAGAGTTAAGGGGGTATAAGATGTGTAACGTATTAGATAACGTGTAAGGTGTGTAGCTATCTATAGTAGTTAAGTATTATTACTCTATTTACTACAGCCTATAGCATGTCTGGGTAGTTAAGGCTCTCTTTAGTCTAGTATCGTAGGTGGCATCCTTTACGAATGTAGGTTATTACCCTAGGGCGGGCTAAGCCTAGTGTGTTAGGGCTATCCTAGGTGCTGATAGGTGCTAGGTGTGTAAAACTAGGGTAGGTAGAAGTTCTTAAGTTAGCACATGTGAAGGGCTCTTAAACACACATAATATCTATACCCTTCTAAAACGCCACCTCTAGTATTATAATATGCTAAGGTAAGCTCCTGCTAATATTAGCCTAGCATACACGTAGTTATTTACTTAATAGGCTAGGCTGTTAATGCCTAGTGTTAGCTAGGATGTTATAAGGGTATTCTAGCATAATAATGGCGGGTTATCGCTTATGCTGGCGTCTTCCCTCTCCGAGGTAGACAAGTTAGTGTAGATAGTTAATTGTGGACGAATGCTACTAGTAGATAGTTATTCTATATTAAGGCTCCTCTAGCCTGTAGCGGCCCGCCTTGGTCTCTTTTCTCTGCTAGTAGTAGAGGAGGATGTATAGGAGGTAGTAGTTATGGGAGGTGTAGCCCTGCTTTCTCCTTCTTGCCTCTGGGCAGAAAGGTGGGAAGGCACTGTCTCTAATACCTCTATAAGAGGAGCCTTAGGCTAAAGTGTTGCCTATTTAAGGGCTACTTTAACTATCTTATAGAGGTGCTACTATGCTATTTTACCTGCGCGACAGATAGCCTTTAGCTTAGTCTTTATAGGCTTAGTAATATATCTATTAACCTAGCGAGGAGCTGCCGGGCAGTTAGTATAACTAGCTAGATAAGGGCTATAATAATTAGCATATATAGCTTTATAGGTGTAACTGTCTCCGTACTATTCTTGGTATTTATCTATACGGTCCCCGTAGTGTGCACAGCGGGCTACTTAGGTATAGTAGGTAGCGTTGCAGTAGCCCTGGCAGCCTAGGTTATGTTACTATATAGTGGGATACTTGTGGATTTCCTTCGAGAATTAGCTAGTGCTAAAGAGCTAGAACGAGCAGACTAGCTCCTTGTATAAAATAATTTAGGTAATAAGGCTATGCTAATTCGCCCTATGTCGTAAGGTCCTATAACTAACTAGCTACTTACCTATTTACGAGCAGACCTCTTCCTTTACTAGCTAGGTAGTAGTTAGTAGTTCTATGCCGTCTAGGGTCTAAAAAGAGCTAGGTACTCCTTATACTGCGTAGTTAGTCTAGCGTTCTAGGATCCTTACCGCGTCTCCGTCTAGCGCTCTTACTAGAAGTTCCTGGTTTTCTTAAGTTAGAAGTCGGCCCTAGATATTCTTATTTACTAGGGTAATCGCCCAGCCTGTGTTAATTAGTAATATAGTAGGTATATTTTTAAGGGTAAGTCCTACTATACTCTTGCATATTACCTGCCTTATTATAAAGGGTAAAGGTTATTATAGTCGTATTACTAGGTTAGAAATAGCTACGAATATTTAATTGTCTTCTTTTAGCTTAGCGGGCGGGTTAGGCCAGAGCCTAGTAAAGATTAAGGGTTAACTGCCACCCCTATCTAAGATCTAGGGGTCTTTAGCTACGTCCGCCTAAGAGCGGCGTCCTAACTCTTAGCTCTTAGGGTTGCTATAACTAGTGTCGCTACTCTAGCGGGAGCTAGGGGGGGAGTTACTTAGGAAGAGTAAGGTTAGAGCCTAAATAACTCTCTATTATAGCTCCTTAGCAATTTTAGCCTTTTAAGAATTAGTGTAGCTCTTTACGTGTTAGTCTACCGCTGCTGTAAAAGCCATAGTAATAGTGTTTTATAGCTAGGTAATCTACTAAGTCTCGGTGATGTAGCGTTAGATAGTATTAGAGACGCGAGGTTTAGGAGCGCCCCTACCAGGGTTCTAGCTACTTAGAAGGGGTGCATGGTAATGCATATCTTTTTAGGGCTATCTTAGGGCGCGTGTATAAAGCTACTAAGGGATTATAGGGTCTAGGGACCCTGTGTGCTAGGAGAAGGGAGACTCTACTATCCTAACAAGCTCCTTTGCGCGTCTGCGCGGAGGGCTAGGCGGACGTTAGAGGTACTCCTAGAATTAGCGCAGTGAGCTTGTTTAGTTACTAGGACTATTAGGGTCTTTAGAGAGGATATCTAACAATCGAAAAGTTAGTGTTCGGTGATGTAGGATCAGGTGGCTAGTTAGTTAGTTAGTATTCATTTTTCGTCTAGTTAATAGGGATTAAGTCCACCATCTCGCCTCCTAAAGGGCATATACGACGTGCTAAGCTATAGAATTACAGTACTAATATACTACCTTAGAAAGCATTTCTTGCCTGCGCGGGTATTGCTACCATTTTAAGCTATAGCTCCCCTTCCCGTTGGGGAGACTAAGCAGTGTATGTACATTAGGGTGAATCCTTTATGTGTGTTTAGAGGCAGTTTAGTGCTGTGAGAAGAAAGAAAAGGAAAGAGTGGATAGGTATGGAGAGCCAGTGCTCTGTCGAATCGGAGCCGTGGCTCTGCGCGAGGAGAGCCTTTGTATTAGGCTTGGCGATGCCTGTGTCAAAGGAGATAGGTATAGTAGGAAGGCAGAGCCAGGCCTATCCTTCTTCTTTATCCCCAAGAGTCGTATAATATAAGGCTAGGCTGGCTACCTTGTTTGCGTGTTATGTTAGGTTAGGGACGCTAATAGTTAGTCTTTAAAGAGCTGCGGGTAGCTCTTGTCGTTATAGGTGTTAAGAGCTAGTGCTCTATCGAATCGTGCCATAGCTCTTCGCATAGAGAGCCTTTATATTTAGGCCTAGCAGGTGCCTATATCTTATAAGAGTAAGGAGTGTCACGACTATCTCCTTATCTTAGCTATAGTTGTGGCCTTTAACTAAACGTGAAAATCTGAGCGGCGCACAGGCTATTTTGAAAAGATTTTAGCTTACTAGAGAGCTAAAAGAGAAAATAGGGCAGCGCGCCTGCCACAACGCCTATAGCTAAAAGAGGACGCTAGAAAACAGATTTACAAAGGCATTTAAGTCGTGTTTTAACAAAAAATTAATAGATATCGACCTTTCGGTGACCTGGAAAAGTTAATGTTCGGTGTAGGATCAGGTGGCTTGGTTAGTTGGTTGGTATTCATTTTACGTCTCTTTAATGGGGATTAAGTCCACTATCTCGCCTCCTAAAGGGCATATACAACGTGCTAAGCTATAGAATTACAGTGCTAACACACTACCCTAGAAAGCATTTCTTGCCTGCGCGGGTATTACTACCATTTCGGAACTACAGCTCCCCTTCTAGTTAGGAAGGCTAAGCGATATATGTACATTAGGGTGGTTTCCTTGCATTTTGAGGCATCTATGTGCTAAGAGAGAGAGAGAGCAAGTGTATATATATATATATGTGTGTGTAGGGGGAGGGGAAAGAGAGGAAGAGGGGTAGGGAGTATTATAGCTATTATACTAGACCTAGTTCTTGCTAGGTGCTATATTACTTATTACTATTACAGGGCTGCAGGAGCTAGCGGGGACAAATCTTAGTATAGTACTATGTAAGTTAGGTAAAGGCTTTAAAGGCCTCTAGATCCCCCAGCAGCACCGCAGTATACGCCAGGCCGTTAGCCCAACTGGATAATAGTGTAGGTGGTCAAAGTAGTTATCTACTAAAGGCCCCTAGGGTCTTGCGGCAGAGCGTAAGGTGCTCTAGTGTCTTATCTTATTTATATAAGCAGGTAAGGTTTGCATCCTTATAGTTATACTTTTAGTAGTACTAGGCAAAATCCCCATGTCTAGACTAAATAGAAAGTAGTCTAGCTAGGATAGCTCTTAGTAGGTCTAGTTCCTTTAGACTACTACGTGGTGCATAGTCTAGGTGCCAGCTTTTATACCATCTAGAGAGTTTATTCTTTTTATCAGACCACTAGATCTGCTATGTGTGTTGTAATATCTTATAGGTAATTGTCTTAATACCTAAGAGTATAGGCAAAGCAGCTTTACCTATTAGGGGTAATAGGTGTTAGGCTTCTAGGTTAGCTAATCTGTCTACTACCTTATTTCCTTCAATACCTAGGTGTCCGGGGGCCTATTTAATAGAGACGTCGTGAGTCTCCATAGCGCCATGGCACTCCAAAAAGGCCTATTAAGAGGTAGGGGGTGAATTGCCCCTTAGGCACCATATAACTAAGGTGCTGTCTATATATAGCTAGATTTAACAGGTATTAAACTCTAGTTATCTTATAGTGTGCTAGAAGCCTCTCTATGCTCCTACTGCCTCAGCGTTAAAGACGTGCAAGATAGAGTTAAGTGACCCGCGTCTAGTCTATAATTACTTTCTATTCTAATACACTATAAAGCCGTAGGTTACCCGCTTTTCTCCTTCCTTTGTGTACTGTTTAGAGCCATCTGAGAAGATAGTTACGTCTAGTAGTGGGAGATAGGCCCACTATATATTAAAAGCCTTAGCTATAGTCTTCTTATCTATACTAAGCGTTGGGTTAGTTTAGCAGCTAGTTAAGTAGTAAGGGGCTATAAGTGTAGTCCTAAAGATCTTTGGTAGAAGAGATGCTATTTGTTAGACTTTTGTCTTAACTCGCTAGGGTTGTCTAGTTTTTACGCCCCTATTTACTATATGTACTAATGTGCACCTAGTAAGAGGATAGTCTACATTTATAGTTTGTAAGTAGGTTGTAAATCTAAGTTTAGCTTCCTCTAGTGCTACTACTATAGATAGTAGTCTAGCGTCTTAAAAGAGTGCAGCTATAGGGGTTGTTCTCTACGCTAGTAGAATGCCCCTTACTGCTATAGCTAGTGTCTTGTCTATAGTAACTATGTGCTATCTAATATAAGCGCTAACCTCTTAAGGCCTGCCTGGTTTAAGTATATATGGCTGTTTAGTGCGGCCTCTGTACCAGCATTCAGTCCCATACAGAAGCGACGGGTATACACAGGCAATAGTGGCCTTGCGGAGGGAGCTAGCTGGTAGTCTATAGGTAGTCCTAACCAGACTATAAATATAATAAGCTACCCTAGTAGCTTTTGCAGTGCGTGTGGCTACATGTTATCTAAAGGTAAGTCTACGGTTAAACCACACTCCTAACCAACGTAAGGCTAGCTGGCTATGCTCTCCACCTAGGAGGATAGGGTAGATTGTAAGCTACTTATTTATAACACATGGTGGTGCGTAGCTACTTCGCTATCTAGTTAGGTGTATTATTTCCTGCTTTTCTAGGGTAAAAGTAACCTTATTAGCCTCGCCCTATGCTCTAATCTGCCTTAGATCTAATGCTAGGAGCTCGACGTTATCGTCTATAGAGTGTGAGGCCTAGTATAGACATATGTCGTCTGCATATCCAAACCTCCGTTCTGTGTCCATAGATAGTAGCTCTGCTAGGTATAGTGTATATAGGACAGGGGAGAGAGGCGAGCCTTGGGGTGTGCCACAGGCGACAGGGTAGCTAGGGGTAGTAACCTATCCAAGGCGGACCCGAACCCTCCAGTTAGTGAGGAATAAGTCTATAAAGAGCATGGTCCTTTATGGCCAGCCCTGTTAGGCTATCTAGTGTAGTAGGCGGTTCTTAAGGAGCGTATTAAAGGCGCCTTAAACATCTAGGGTAACCATAGTAACATACTTTCTAAGTACCTATACTACTTTAGTGTCGTGGGTAAACGCTGCAGTAAGGTCTACTATAAAGCGCTTTAGAAGGGCGCCGCCATACTAGGGGCTAAGGATCTTATGTGTTATGGCGGTCCACGTAATTTATCTAGCCACTATTTATTTAAGTCCCTTTCTAATACAAGAGAGAAGCGCTATAGGTCTTTAGAAGCAAGGTAATATTTAGTCTATCTTCCCTATCTTTAGTATTATTGCTACCTTGGCAAGCTTCCACTATGCTAGGAAGTAGTTAAGCTTAAGGCATCGCTAGAAGATTCTTCGTATAAGTTCCCTAACCTGAGCCTAGCAGGCACGGAGTAGTTATATAGTAGAGCGGTTAGTGCCTGGTGAGGTGCTCGAGACTCCTACTATGTTTCGTTTAGTTTTCTCTAGTAAGATGTGTGTGCTCCACGGGAGGGCATTTACATTCTCCTAGTCTAGGTAGTGTCTAAGGTTATCCTCTACTGTGTACTAGTTGAGAACTTCCTCTCTAAGAGCCTCTGCCTTCTCTAGGGGGTCTGATATTGTCCTATTATTTATAATAAGAGGAGTGTCCTAGTTCTTTAGTATAAGCTTATGCTAAGTAATAATCTTAAACAGGTCCTTATTATCCTTAGCATTATTAATAACATGCCTCTAGTACTGCCTCTTAGCCTATTAGACAGTAGTCTTAAAGGCCTGTCTCTCCTCTAGTAGACTGCCAGAGCAGAGTAGCCTAGCATATTTATAGGCCTAGTAGGCAGTTTTACACTCCTTAGTCTACTATAGTATAGCGCGGCCTTCCTTGCAGTCGAGCTTGCCTGCTATCTATACAGAGTGCTGTATGGTCTCTATAAGCAGCGTGACGCATTCCTCTAGCTATGCTATATCCTATATTACAAGCAGGTCTAGGATATTCTAGATACCTATTTCTACTAGCCTAGTGAATTTAGGTAGGCTTGCCTTAGGGACTCTATAGTAGTACTATTCTAGATGCGGAGTGCCTGGTGTAGAGAGAGGGACAGAGGTTACTATTATCTTATAGTCTAAGCCGCTGTGCATGCTAGCATTAATAGCAGACTAGGTAAATAGGATATTAGAGAAGGTAAAGTTAAGGACATAGCCAGCGTAGTGTGTTAGCTGCCCTAGCACACTAATATAGTCTATAGACGCGTTAGCAGCCCATCTAGCTAGCTCTACACCTTTATTAGCTATAGTAGTAGTAGGCTTAAAGAATTCATGTCTAGCGTTAAAGTCTCCTCCTATAAGGCAGAGTTAAGGGGGTATAAGATATGTAACGTATTAGATAACGTATAGGGTGTGTGGCTGTCTATAGCAGTTAAGTATTGCCACTCTATTTACTATAGCCTATAGCATGTCTAGGTGATTAAGGCTTTCTCTAGCCTAGTATCGTAGGTGGCATCCTTTGCAGATATAGGTTATCACCCTAGGGCGGGCTGAGTCTAGTGTGTTAAGGCTGTCCTAGGTGCTGATAGGTGCTAGGTGTGTGAAACCAAGGTGGGTGGAAATTCTTAAGTTGGCACATGTAAAGGGCTCTTAAACATACACAATATCTATGCCCTTCTAAAACGCTACCTCTAGTATTATAATATGCTAGGGTAAGCTCCTGCTAATATTGGCCTAGCATATACATAGTTATTTACTTAACAGGCTAGGCTGTTAATGCCTAGTGTTGGCTAGGATATTATAAGGGTGTTCTAGCATAATAATGGCGGGTTATCGCTTATACTAGCGTCTTCCCTCTCTAAGGTGGACAGGTTAGTATAAATAGTTAATTGTGGACGAATGCTGCCGATAGACAATTATTCTATATTAAGACTCCTCTAGCCTATGGCGGCCCGCCTTAGTCTCTTTTCTCTGCTAGTAGTAGAGGAGAATACATAGGAGGCAGTAGCTATGAGAGGTGTAGCCCTGCTTTCTCCTTCTTACCTCTGGGCAGAAAGGTGGGAAGGCACTATCTCTAATACCTCTATAAGAGGAGCCTTAGGCTAAAGTGTTACCTGTTTAAGGGCCACTTTAACTATCCTATAGAGGTGCTACTATGCTATTTTACCTGCGCGACGGATAGCCTTTAGCTTAGTCTTTATAAGCTTAGTAATATATCCGTTAACCCGGCAAGGAGCTGCCGGGTAGTTAGTGTAACTAGCTAGATAAGGGCCATAATAGTTAGCACACATAGCTTTATAGGCGTAACTATTTCCATACTATCCTTAGTGTCTATTCGTGCGGTCCCCGCAGTGTGCACAGCGGGCTACTTAGGTATAGCAGGCAGCGTTGTAGTAGCCCTAGCAGCCTGGGTTATGTCGCTATATAGTGGGATGCTTATGGATTTCCTTCGAGAATTGGCTAGTGCCAAAGAGCCGGAACGAGCGGACTAGCTCCTTATATAAAACGATCTAGGTAATAAGGCCATACTAATTCGCCCCATGTCGTGAGGTCCTATAACTAACTAGCTACTTACCTATTTGCGAGCAGACCTCTTCCTCTACTAGCTAAGTAGTAGTTAGTAGTTCTGTGCTATCTAGGGTCTAAAAAGAGCTAGGTACTCCTTGTACTACGTAGTTAGTCTAGCGTTCTGGGATCCTTACCGCGTCTCCGTCTAGCGCTCTTACTAGAAGTTCCTGGTTTTCTTAAGTTAGAAGTCGGCCCTAGATATTCTCATTTACTAGGGTAATCGCCTAGCCTGTGTTAATTAGTAATATAGTAGGTATATCTTTAAAGGTAAGTCTTACTATACTCTTGTATATTGCCTGCCTTACTATAAAGGGTAAGGGTTGTTATAGTCGCATTACCAGGTTAAAGATAGCTACGAATATTTAATTATCTTCTTTTAGCTTAGCAGGCGGGTTAGGCTAGGGCCTAGCAGGGATTAGGGGTTAACTACCACCCCTATCTAAGATCTAGGGGTCTCTGGCTACGTCCACCTAAGAGCGGCGTCCTAACTCTTAGCTCCTAGGGTTACTGTAACTAGTGTCGCTGCTCCAGCGGGAGCTAGGGGGGGAGTTACTTAGGGAGAGTAAGATTAGAGCCTAAATAACTCTCTACTACAGCTCCTTAGTAATCTTAGCCTTTTAAGGGTTAGTGTAGCTCTCTGCGTGTTGGTCTATCGCTGCTATAAAAGCCGTAGTAATAGTGTTCTATAGCTAGGCAATCTACTAAGTCTCGGTAATATAGCGTTAGACGGCATTAGAGACGCGAGGTTTAGGAGCGCCCCTACTAAGGTTCTAGCTACTTAGAAAGGGTACACGGTGATATATATCCTTTTAGGGCTATCTTAGGGCGCGTGTATAAAGCTGCTAAGGGATTATAAGGTCTAGGGACCTTGTGTGCTAAGAGGAGGAAGACTCTACTATTCTAACAAGCTCCTTTACGCGTCTGCGCGGAGGGCTAGGCGAACGTTAGAGGTACTCCCAGAATTAGCGTAGTAAGCTTGTTTAGTTGCTGGGATTATTAGGGTCTTTAGAGAGGATATCTAAAAATCGAAAAGTTGGTGTTCGGTGTAGGATCAGGTGGCTGGTTAGTTAGTTAGTATTTATTTTTCGTCTAGTTAATGGGGATTAAGTCCACCATCTCGCCTCTCGAAGGGCATATACGACGTGCTAAGCTATAGAATTATAGTACTAACGCACTACCTTAGAAAGCATTTCTTGCCTACGCGGGTATTACTACCATGTTAAGCTATAGCTCCCCTTCCCGTTGGGGAGACTAAGTAGTGTATGTACTTTAGGGTGGATCCCTTATGTGTTTAGAGGCAGTTTAGTGCTGTGAGAAGAAAGAAAAGGAAAGAGTGGATAGGTGTAGAGAGCTAGTGCTCTGTCGAATCGGAGCCGTGGCTCTGCGCGAGGAGAGCCTTTGTACTAGGCTTAGCAATGCCTGTGTTAAAGGAGATAGGTGTAGTAGGAAGGCAGAGCCAGGCCTGTCCTTCTTCTTTATCCCCAAGAGTTATATAATATAAGGCCAGACTGGCTGCCTTATTTGCGTGTTGTGTTAGGTCAGGAACGCTAATAGTTAGTCTTTAGAGAGCTGCGGGCAGCTCTCGTTGTTGTAGGTATTAAGAGCTAGTGCTCTATCAAATCGTGCCATGGCTCTTCGCATGGAGAGCCTTTGTATTTAGGCCTAGTAGGTGCCTATATCTTGCAAGAGCAAGGAGTGTCACAACTATCTCCTTATCTTAGCTATAGTTATGGCCTTTAACTAAACGTGAAAATCTGAGTGGCGCACGGGCCATTTTAAAAAGATTTTAGCTTACTAGGGAGCTAAAAGATAAAATAGGGCAGCGCGCCTGCCACAACGCCTGTAGCTAAAAGAGGACGCTAGAAAATAGATTTACGAAGGCATTTAAGTCGTGTTTTAACAAAAAATTAATGGATATCGACCTTTTAATGACCTGGAAAAGTTGATGTTCGGTGTAGGATCAGGTGGCGATATACCTGTGGCTCTAAAAGAGCTAAGGATAGTTAATTCCTTAAAGGAGGCCTTCCACGCATTCTAGAATAGGGGGAAGAAGTCGTCTTTAGTGATAGAAGCTAGGCCCTAGCTTCTATAAAGGTATCTTAATAGCTCTGCTAAGTAGGCTATTAATAGAGGCTTAAACATCGCAACGTTAAGTGGCTAAAGCGTATAAGTTAAATAAGGAGGCAAAATAGCAAGCAGGATCTTATTCTAATTATAATAGTTAATAAAGTCTATAGTAACATAAGATCCGTGGCTGTCTATAATTAAAAGTTAATATAATTGTCGAGTCTTCTCTTTTATACAGCGATTAAACACCTGCTTAAGCTAAGCAAGCCCGATATCATTGTTCGTCTAGCTAGAGGGTGATGAGGTGATAAAGACTTCATAATATCCTGCCTTAATATCCTCTACCTAGCTTGATTGGATGCCCTTGTTGACAGCCTCATAGATGAGGCTTGGCGGCAGAGCTGATCCATCAGCGCAGATACATGCCAGGAGCGTGATCCATGCGCGATTGCCATCTTGGAGTGATGCCCTAACTTCCTTCTTCTCCCACATTCGTCTGCTGAATATCCTCTTTGATTTACTAACAATACCAATCAGGCAGCCTTTCTCATCCATATTGTAGATATAACAAGGATCTATATGATATTGATCCATCTTGCTATGCAGAAGGTTGAAAAAGAGGCGATATTTATCTACTAAATTAGCTTTGTGGCGATTACTGTCCATGCCAACTGCCTATTGTGAGATAAGATAAATACTGTGTTGGTTAATAAAGCGCGTAACCTAGCTTTCGCTGACTAGCTCCTTTGCTATCGTAGAGGCGAAGTTCTGTATTATCTCTCTAGTAGGAGGCATATGTCTCTCTGTGAGTCTTTTGATATATTGAACAAGCTCCTCCTCTTGCTGTGGGGTGAGTTTCTGCTGGTTGATGTTCTTGACCTGTCGAGGGCGCGTTACTCCCCGATGCCTTCGGCCCAACGTAGATCGCTCAAGTCCACGCCTAGTAGCCACTTCTGTATATGAAAAATCTTCTCCTGGCTCTCGCGATTCGATTTCATCAATCGCATCCTGATACGGATCCATATTGGTGGAGTTATCGCGTGCTGAAGTTAGGGTGTTTGGTGCTGCGCGGGCATTACGCGAATCCGGGCATTACGCGCACGGACACGGTATCGGTGCTCTCCGAAATACCGTCCCGCCCCACTTCGGGCAGCCGAAGTGGACCCAGCTTCCCGGAAAATATTTTCTATCACCTAATTTGTTAGTAAAACAATAATTACAGCGAACATTCACCCTATATTAATACCTATATTATACCGCCGCGTAGTCAACGTAAGCGTATAGCTACCTAGCCATTTAATGGGGGTTAAAATCCTTTAAAACGTGCGCGCCGGGCGCCTGCAGTAGCTACTAAAGGTGCCAAGTCACGAAGAAAAGTATCTAAGAAGGCTCCTCCTCTGGCGGAAGGCAACGCTGTATCTAATCTAGTTAGCCTTAATTAGGATATTAAGCCTCCGTCTGCGTAGCCATTGCCAGCAATTGTATTATTTAGTAATCTACCTAGTAACCTGCCTAGTGACCCGCCTAGCGGATGTATATCTAATCTAATTAGCAACCCTACGCAGGGAGAAACTCAGGAAGATAAGCTAAAATTAGCTACTAGGGTATCTAAAGTAGAGTCGCCGTATGTTACTTACCGTTAGTAGGCCTTTATAGGTCTAAAAAGGAGCTCTATAAGCCAAGATTCGATACAGAGTTTATCCCGGAGCACTACTACGCTAGTTAGTTTTAAATATAGGTAGATAAGGTTGCTTAAGACTTAGCTATAAAAATAACTCTACTATAAAAAGTAATAATTAGGGACGTTTCTGGCTGCGCGTATAGGCAAAAGACCCTAGAGAGGTAGAAGCTATAGTAATTACTTAAGCGTAAAGACGCTACTAGCTTTATCTATATTATAGAGCACGCGTAGCACCTAAAGGAGTCCTTAATTAATATAATATATTTTAACTTTAATATAACGCTTACTACTAAGTCTGTAGAGGTGATTAGTCCTATAGGCTAATAACGTAGCAGAGGCTCGTCTAGCTCCTAGGGCCAGGTTCGACTTACTATAACATAAAGGCAGCTACAAGAGCTGCCAGAGATCCTTGCTAGCTATGCTGTCGCTAAGGGACCTTTAATAGCTATCCGCGATAAGTGGAGGTGCCAGGATACCCACTATGGTAACTACCCGTACGTCTGCTGGGTCCAGCGTACGCCTGGCCAGCCTAATCAATTTAAGAACCATTTCCTAGTAAGCAGTAATATTGTGGCCATGTGGGCGCGCAACATTAGCCTCGAGAGGTATAGCGTCGACGTGCCAGACGATACTGTACGCCTTGCTCTACGTACAGCGAGGGACCTAAAGGCGAAAGAGAAGGCAAAGGAGAAGGCGCAATAGGGCTTGGCGTCTACGTTTATGTTTACAGTAGATAGCTTTATAAGCGCGATTGCTGCCAGCGCGCTGTCTATTAGTTAGTTAGCACAAAGTTAGCTACTTGCACGACAGGCACCTATACCTATAGCGCTCGCTATTAGCTCTGCGAGTGCTCCGAGCGTGCCAGCGCCAGCGTGGAAAGATCTAACATGGAGAGATCTAACGTACGAAAATAACATGGAGCTCTTATATTAGACTTGGCACTTCTTTAACTAGTGGATAAATTAGGCAATGGCTGCAGAGGTGCTAGAAATTAGGACGGTATTTAGAAGGGTTATTAAGGCCGGGCGGATTAATCTGAACATGCTAATGGATAGATCTAATACAGGCATGCCGTACGAGATTTAGAGAGATAATTTTAAGCTACTAATCGCACTGCTTCTGCGACTCCGTAAAATGGCATTTCGGTGGCAACTCCAGTATCCTGGACTTTCAGAGAGTAATCGAGAGGCATGTAGGGAGCTATAGCGGCAAGATAATAAGCAGAAACAGCAGCTAAGAGCTACTCAGGCAGAGGGCGGAGAGACGATCGTGTAGAGGTAATCGTGTAGAGGTGATCGAGCAGAGGGCGTAGAGGTGTTATCTTCGACGCGTAGGGCACGGGCCATATCCTATAGATATCGCCCGATATGATTACCTTGTTCGTATAATCAAACACCAACTTTCTCGCCTTGTCTACTTACCGTACGCCTCACCCTCTGCAACTCTACTACTACGCTAGCTACACTAAAATAGATAATAGTAATTAATTTAGTAGCCTTAGATTACCCTTGCACTACTATAAGATTACTATATTTATATTATAGTAGGTGCTAGATTTCTAATCTCTAAAACTGACTCTGATAGAATATATCCAACTATGTACTACTAACGATAGTATAAAACCACTCCAGCGAATACTAAATATATACTATTAACTATAGTATAATACCTCTATAGCGCCTACCTATAGTACTTAAAGAAGTTACCTACAGAGCTTTTATAGCATACACTTAATATAGCTTCCTTTAAAAAATACTTAAATTTATCGTACGCCTTAGCGCCCTAGTAATACTACTAGATCTAGGTCTTTAACGCCTTAAAGGTCTGCTTAATTAGATTTATATTAGGTAAGTAAGGAGGCAGAAACTCTATAATTACGCCTGCCTCTGCGTATATATTAGCCAGCCTTACTAATTAATAGATAGACGCGTTGTTAAGGACTATTACTAAGCGTTTTCTTAGCTAAGGACTGTAGTGTAGGAGTACTTAATTAGCAATAAAGTCCTCTATTAGCTCCGCAGTAATCGCTCCCTAAAAAATTATATAGGCGAGGTATCTGTTAACGTCTATAGCTAGCAGTAAGCTCCACCTCTCTAAGCGCTTAGCTAAGTAGCTAACGTAGTAGGCTATATTAACTTTACTCTAACTATACTTTTAATCCCTTATACGCTCGTTGCAAGCGCTCTTATTAAGATAGATAATTTAATTAAGTTAATAGATTTGCTAGTAACGCGCTTAAAAGGCTTAATAGAGACCCTTATAACGCTCCTTAGCTACCTTTAAGACTACCTTCTTACTCCATCGCATGGCTTTAAGCTCTTTATCTAAAGTTATAAGGGATATCTTGACGTTATACTTATTATATAAGAAGTCCTGTATCTTATCTATATAAGATATTAGCTTACTACGTAGCATCTTAAGCAGCGCGTCTCTATAGCATTACTTAAGTAAAGGTAGCCTGCCACGACGTACGTATCTTAGCCTAATTAGCTTACTAAAGACTTTTAGGTTAAGCCTATATTTGCGTACTATTTTTGGGTCGACGCCAAGCTCTTTATAGATAGCTTTATTATTTTTCCTATTGTTAACGCGATCTATAATAGCCTAGATAAGTAATTACTATAGGTAGTGCCTAGTAGGTCTCCCTAGATCCTGCGGCATTATTTACCTAGGGTGAATATTCCGTGTAATCATTTTATCGCTCACAAAACAGGTGTACGAAAGTGTTGGTGAGGAACCGATTACTAAGTGCTAACAGAAAAATCCGCCAAAGTGGGGCGGGACGGTATTTCGGAAACGACAATAGTAGTAGCCCTAGTGCTACTCTAGTTACTACTAGAGGTAGTGTACCCTGTGCTTAAGGGATTCGCGCTAGTAGCTACGTTTGCCTATATTTTTAGCTCTATAACCTTACTATAGTTATAGCTACTATCGCTAGTACTAGTGCTAGCGTTAGTGTTAATACTCTTAGTATGGTCTGTGCGCAAGAGGCTTAGCGCTAAGGTAAAGTTTTTTAGGGCCTATATAACGCGCTGGTGGAGGGCGTTAGCGACTACTTACTTTTTAGGGAGCTTATAGGCATTAAGGTAGCTATCTATAGCTTGTGCTAGGGTGTAGATTATGGCCTCCTAGGTGGCGGTAGCTTGTTTAGCGGCCGTGATGTGGGTTATTAGGGCTTTAGTTACTATAGTAGTAGCTAGCGCGTTTCTGGTCTGCACTCCTCTACTTAGGTTAAGATATAGTATTACTACTACATGCTATTACGGCTGTCTCCTTAAGGGGTAGCTTATATTAAGGTGCCTCGCTAACTCTAGGTTAGCGGGGCGGGTTACTATAGAGGCTTCTAGGGGGAGTCTCGCAGGCGTCTCTATGCTATTATTTACTAGCTATAGGCACTGCAGGGGCAGAGGATAGCATAGAGATAGGTTTTAGGTAATTTTAAGATTAAATCTAATAAAAAATATACAGATTTCAACAGGTTCTCAAAATTCAGAAGTTGGTGAAGGTGAGCAAGTATTCTAAACGCTACGGAAAGCATGTATTACGCCACTAGTCCTTATACACTTTCAGGACAACAAACCTCTGCGTATCGAAACAGACGTAAGCGACTTAGTAGTTAGAGCATGCGCAAAACAAGAGAAGAATGGTAAATAGCACCTAATTGCATACTACGCACACAAGTTTACACCCGAAGAATCACGATACGAAGTATACAACAAAGAACTACTCGTAATTATAAAAGCTATTAAACACTAGAGGATCTATGCACATAGTTACTTAGAACTTACGATCTTTATAAACTACAAAAACATCACACGTTTCACAACCACGAAAGAACTGAACCAACGATAAGGAAGATAGTTAGAAACACTAGGATAATATAAATTTAAAATTATGTACACCCTAGACAAGGGAAACGGACGAGCAGACGCTTTTAGTAGAATAAATAATAATAAAGAAAAGGTTAAAACCTACTCCGTAATACTAAAGAAAAATCCTAATAGTTCCTTAGAACTGACGGCAGAACTTAATTAACTCCTTATACTCACACGGGAAGTACTAAAGGAATAATAGATAGAGGTTATATAATAATACCACGACGACCCTGCGTATGGACACTCTAGAATTAGAAAAATAATAGAGCTAATCCAAAGGAACTACAGCTTTAAAGGAATTAAGAAAGTAGTAACAACCTATATACGCAAATGCACAGATTACTAGCGCAATAAACACGTAATACATCCTAAATACAGAGAAATGCAAGCCATCCAGATACCCACAGCACCATGGGAAGACATCGCAATAGACTTTATTACAGAATTGCCAAAGTTAAAGGATCCCACAAACGGAGTAAGTTACGACGTAATACTAGTAATCGTGTGCAGATTCACTAAATACGTAAAATTACTACTATGTAAAAAGGTAATAATAGCAACGGAACTAGCGTTCCTTATTCTAGATTAACTTGTACGACATTATGGCATTCCTAAGACAATTATTAGCGATAGAGACAAACTCTTTACTTCGAACTACTAGATAACACTTATGGCACTTATTAGAACAAAACGAAAACTATTAATAGCCTACCACCCACAGACGGACGGACAAACAGAACGTTCGAATTAAACAATAAAAACGTACCTACGCATCTACTACAACAACTAAAAGAATAACTAGATTTCCCTATTATTAATAGTATAATTAGCATATAACAACAAGATATTAGTAGTAACTGGATACACACCGTTCTATGTAAACCACGGAAGATATCTACATCTCTTTAATTAGACATTTCCTACTGCTATTAGAGCGGAAGAAGCCATTAACACGGCTATAAAAATAAAAGAAATACATTAATAACTCCAAAAGAACCTTGAGAAAGCTTAACAGCAAAGCATTTCCTATACGAACTAAAAAAGAAAAACAGCACCTTAGCTAAAGAAGGGGGATAAAGCATATCTGCTTACGAAAAATCTTCGAACCTAGAAGAAAAAGCACAAGAAACTGGATTATATCAAGGTTAGGCTATTTTTTATTTCCGAATAAATATCACCGGTTAACTACTAATTAGAATTACCACTAGACGCCAAAATACACCCAGTATTCTACATAGACTAATTAGAACCAGCGGACCTAGAGACACTAGTCGAAACCACCTTCTATTACTAGTCAGAGGAAGAAACCGAATTCGAAGTTAAGAAGATACTACAACACACGGATTAGCCACGAACCTACTTAATTAAGTGGAAAGGATATCTACACTTAGAAGACATATAGAAACTAGAAGCAAACTTTAATAACTATTACTAATTATTAGCATAATACTATTGTTAGACTACAAGAAGGAATTAGGAACGATTAGAGGAGAACCTGATAAAAATTCGTTAAGAAAATCTATTAATAGATTAGGAAAGGGATTATTAGCCTGTGACTAGCCTAGATTAGTAAAGAAATTGTTTTAGAACGAAGCATCTGCACTTGAGCTCTTTATCTCTTACACCTTATCCTAGGCGTCTAGTAACTTCCTATCCCGACGCGCGAATAACCTCTTATAACTCTTAATCTCTAATAACTTATACTTATAGTAAATAAGTTTTTATTAACTGCGTAACGCTTCTTCCTTAGCGCGAGCTAACGCTAATTATTTTTTACGCTCCTTATTCTCTACCTTCTCCCACTCCTCTTTAGGAATAAATAATTTACACTTGCTCCTTGCAGCGATACAACCAGCGCAATAACTAGATGTAGTATTTATAAAATAATAAATATTTAGCTTTTTGTAGCGACTATAACGAAAAGGCATCTCTTTACTACTCCCTTTAACACGACAAATGCGATTACGCCGCTCTTAGGTTAAAGTCTTCTTGCGAGGCGCGCGCGCTTTACAAGACTTAAGATCTTTAGGTATAGTTAGGAAGGCATTAAGGCTAGAACGCGAAAACAGCGACTCACGCGGGTATTTATATGCGACGACCGTATCTATAGCTAAGGGGCGCGGAACGAGGATACCAAGGACGCTATCTAGAAGAGGGGAGGTAATGTTAGGATCTAAACATGTATAGAACGCGGAGGACTAACAGGCCTTAGTAGAAGTGACACTTGGCGGGGTCGCGTAACCGAGGTTACGTGATGTACCATCTAGCCAAGACATAACGTGTCCGTGCACCCAATGCACGGATTCAGCCAATACACGCCGAACACCATAAACGCTCTATTAGAAATAAGGCTGCAGAACCACCCACAAACAATATTATTATAAGATTTTCTACTAGGATAGTAAATCGATAGCTGCGATTCATTTGCACTATTTAAATCTATTTGGAAGCTTAACGTCGCGGCCGCTCCGTGTGGATTTGGTTAGGGCAGCAGATGCGCCCTTTAAGGCCTCCCTAACATCCGTAGCATTAACAACACGTTTCTGACGCTTTCTGCTCTGTGGAGATGGCTGAGAAGCTTTTCTCTTACTCCTTTAGGATAGTTGTAGAGCCTTTTTAGCGTTATCGGCAGACTTCTAGGCAGTGCGCTAAGCTGCCTTTTTAGCTCTCTCCTTCTCCTTTACCTTCTTCGCTGCCTCTCTCGCTGCACGCTTTTCTTGCTAGATTTTCTCCTTATATAGCTTAGCTACCTTCTTTAGCTTTGCTATTTTTACTTTTTAAAGCTATTGCTGCTTATCCTCTTACTCCTTAATTAATTAATAATAACGTGCCTCCCTTACTTTCCTTAGTAACTATAAGATAGCCCCACTATAATACTCTTAGCGCTATTAAAGGTCTAGAGCTTTACTCTTCTTATTACGCTTCTTCTTAATAGATAGCGCCTGCCTAAGCCCATCGTTATCATGCTTAAGCAGCTTATTTTTAATAGATAGGTAGTAGAGTAATTAATAAAGCTTCTGTGTATTCTTGCTACTTTAATTACTTACTGCAGAGCGTACAAGCCTATCTATCTTTCTCTAGTTATGATCGCTAAGCCCTGATAAGGAGCTATTACCTAATTCTTAATCCTGGGTGAACCTATTAAGGATAGGGTTAGGATTAGGTGGCTTAGTTGGTTGGTTAGTATTCATTTTTCGTCTAGTTAATGGGGATTAAGTCCACTATCTCGCCTCCCGAAGGGCATATACGACGTGCTAAGCTATAGAATTATAGTACTAATATACTACTTTAGAAAGCATTTCTTGCCTGCGTAGGTATTACTACTATTTTAAGCTACAGCTCCCCTTTCCGTTGGGGAGACTAAGTAGTGTATGTACATTAGAGTAAATCCTTTATGTGTGTTTAGAGGCAGTTTAGTGCTATAAGAAGAAAGAAAAGGAAAGAGTAAATAGGTGTAGAGAGCTAGTGCTCTGTTAAATTAGAGCCGTGGCTCTGCGCGAGGAGAGCCTTTGTACCAGGCTTGGCGATGCCTGTGTCGAAGGAGATAGGTGTAGTAGGAAGGTAGAGCCAGGCCTG
>ML976681.1:277192-333409 GCA_010015655.1 Bimuria novae-zelandiae CBS 107.79
TGGCTCTAATTAACGACGCGCTTGCAGATCTAATGTCGCTAAGCCCTAGCGAATAGTTTTCGTACCGAAAAGTAGCTAAAAAGTATGGTGTTTCTTGCTTAACTTTAATGCGAAGGCACTATGCTACAACACAGCCACACGCATTAAAGATTATTAACTAATAAAAGCTTGCTCTATAATAAGAGGCAGAGCTTGTTAAATATATAGAAGGACTTATAGCACGTCACCTACTACCTATAAGAGAGATGATACGAAATTTCGCGTCGACAATAGCTAAGGAGCTAGTGAGCGAGAGCTGGGTTACGCGCTTTATTAATCGGCACAGCATCCATCTTACCTTGCGATGGGCAACTGGTATGGACAGCAATCGCCACCAAGCCGACTCAAGGGATAAATACAGCCTGTATTTTAATATCCTAGGTGATAAAATCAAGGAATATGGTATTGAGCCTCGTCACACGTACAATATGGATGAGAAAGGCTTCCTTATCGGTATTATTAGCCGATCGAAACGAGTGTTCAGCAGACGTATGTGGGAGAAGAAGGAGGTTAGAGCATCTCTACAAGATGGCTCTCGCGAATGGATTACCCTCCTAGCATGCGTGTGCGCTAATAGATCAGCCTTACCGCTAAGCCTTATCTACCAGTCTACCAACAAGGACATCTAATCAAGCTAGGTTAAGGATATCGAGGCAGGAAAGCATAGCGTACACGTCTCCTCTTCACCCTTAGGCTGGACAAACAACGATATCGGCCTTGCCTGGCTTGAGCAGGTGTTTGATCGCTACACTAAGGCAAAAGCTCGACGATCCTACCGACTTCTTATCCTTGACAGCCATGGATCTCATGTTACTATAGATTTTATTAACTATTGCGACAGGAATAGGATCCTCCTAGCTATACTTCCTCCTCACTTAACGTATACGCTTTAGCTACTTAATGTGGTGCTCTTTAAGCCTCTCTTATTAGCCTACTCCGCTGAGCTCACGACCTACCTCTAAAAGAGCTAAGGCCTAGTCCTAATTAAAAAAGGAAACTTCTTCCCTCTCTTCTAGAAGGCCTGGGCAAGCTCCCTTTAGGAGGAGACGATTCTTAAGTCTTTTAAGGCTACTAGCATATCACCTTTTAACCCAGAGGTTATACTCAAAAGATTTGCCAAAACCACCCAAGATGAGCAGGAATCACGAGAGAGCTCTACGTCAGTACTCAGTGGATCTGACTAGCGTAAATTAGATCGCCTCGTACGAGCTGCAGTAGAGAATCAGGCTAGTAAAGACGCGTAGAAGCTCAGCCGCTCACTTCACCACATCTTAGTTTAAAATAAGCTACTTCACCACGAGATTAACGGGCTTAAGGAGGCACTACTAGTTAAGAAGAAGCATAAGAAGAAGGGCAAGCGTCTTAACCTTTAGCAGCGTTAAGAGTACCATGGGGGAGCAGTCCTCTGGTCACCGAGGAAGGTCAGGGAGGCTCGTGTACGCCAGTCTGTGAAGGAGCAAGAGGAAAAGGAGCAAAAGCTTTAAAAAGCAGAGATAGCTAAGTTAAGGAAGGCAGCTAAGCTGTACAAGGAGAAAATTGCAGAGGAGAAGCGTGTGGGGCGGGAGGCCGCCAAGGTAGCTAGGGAGAAGGAGAGGGCTGAGAAGGCAGCAGAGCGCGCTCGCCAGAAAGAGGCTCGTGACGCAGCAAAAGCTCTACAATCTACCCAGAAGGGTAAGAGAAAAGCCTCGCAGCCACCTACACAAAGTAACAAGCGCCAGAAACGTGTGGTTGACGCTGTAGCTACTAAGGAAGCCTTAGGTGCCGTATTAGTAGCTCCACCCAAGACCACGCGGCGCGGTCGCAACGTTAAGCTTTTAAGTAAATATAAATAGCACAGGTTAATTGCAAGTATTAATATAGTACTTCTATAAAGAAATCTCGTGATAATAGCTACTGTGTGTAGCTCTACAGCCTCGTTTCTCGTAGAGATGTTTTGGTGTTGGTGGCCCATCACGCGAAGTGGCTCATCACGCGCACGGACACGTTAACCCAGCTCTCGCTAACTGGCTCCTTTGCTATCGTCGAGGCAAAATTCTGTATCATCTCTCTAGTAGGAGGTATATGTCTCTCTGTGAGCCTTTTGATATATCGTACAAGCTCCTGCTCTTGCTGTGGGTTGAGCTTTCGCTGATTGATTGTGTTGGCTGCACGCGTCGCGGTAACACCTTGGTGCCTTCGTGAGAGTGTAGATCGATTAACACCATATCTAGTAGCAATTTCTGTATATGAAAAATCTTCTCCTGGTTCTCGCGATTCGATCTCATCTATCGCAGCTTGAATTGGATCCATATTGGTGGAGTTATCGCGTGTTGAAAGTAGGGAGTTTTGACGCGTCGGATGTTCGGCGTGCATTGGCTGAATCCGTGCATTGGGTGCACAGACACGTTACCATCCTGCTAAGATTGTGGAAGGTGTACTATCCACGGACGGCGCGACCATCCATCGGAATCTAGGGACAGTAGAAAGAGAGATAGATAGTAAGGTTTACCCCTCTTGTATATAAACCTACACGAATACCCTTAAGGCATTCGTGTTCAACCTGTTTATTAATCTATTGTTTAGATCTGAATAAGCAACCTTATTAATTTAATTGTGCTATACACACCTTTAATACTAACGCCCTAGTGACAAGCGCAAGCTATCACTACGACCCTCTCCTGTCCTACCAGTATTCCTGCCCGAGAACCAACCTTAGCCCCTTAGGGATTAGCTATCTCTTCGGGATCTTAACAGATTATCGCTCTAGCACCATTACTATTAAAGCTAGGCATGCACCTCTGGCTCCGTGACATTACTTAGGCCTATACGCAATCGGATAATCCACTCTAGCGTACTATCGTAGCTAACGTACTAGCCTAGCTTAAGGATAGTTATCTAATAAATATAGTTATAATTATTATTAAGCTATTATATAGCATTGCTGAAGCAAGTGCCTATTAGTAGTTAACGTATAATAAATACTACACTAAGACTCTCTATATAGTAACATCTACTTATAATCTATACCTACTTATTAGTAAGGCTAGTAGTAAGTGCTTTAGCATTGTTAGCATGCAAACTAACGACACGCTTAGTTTATCTAATAAAGCTTTTATAAACCTTAAGGACTAGGAGCTATATTTTAAGGCTAAGCCTAAGTAGTTTCTCTTACTAGACGCGTAAATTAACTTTAATAACTATATTATTAAGCTTAATAATAATAATCGCGCTATTACTCTACGCCAGAAGAAGCAAAATAAGAAGCTAAAGATAGCTAATAATAAGTAATTATATATTTAATAGCGCGCTTAAGGTGCTTATATTATAATAATCTATTAACCTAAGGCAAGCTTCGACCTCGCCGCCGTAGCTTAAGTAAGTAAGCCTATAAAAGTAGAAATTACTAGATTAAATAAGTATATTATTTAGTAGAAGGAGAATATTACTCGCGGCCTTAACTTTATCCCACTAGACTTAAGTAACTTAAAGCTATACGCCTTTATTAACGCATTATTTACTAATAATAAGGATATATTATTATAGATAGGCTTCGTAATCACGCTTAGTAATAAGACTAAAGATAGTAATTATAACTTTAAGTTTACTAGTAATATTATTTACTAGTTATCTATTAAGTATAAGCGCGTTACTCGTAGCGTCCTTATATTTAAGATCTACGCGATAGCCTATAGAGTTAACATTATAATTATAATTAGTAGTATAATTAATATAATTATGTAGTAACTTAACCTCCTTAATGTCCCTATCGTCGTGTGCACTAACTTACGCTCCTTATATAATTACCTTATTAAGCCTAACACTACTAAGGAGAAGCGTCTTATAATTAATATTATAGCTCTACGTAAGGCCTATAAGCGTAGTAAGCTTATAAACATCCACTAGATTAATAGACGTAATAATCTAGTAGACTTAATAACTAAGGCTAGCTCTAACTTAGCTATAAAGTATTTTATTAACTATAACTAGCTCGAGCTTTGCGTGTAAGGCTAGGTTAATCGTGCTAAAAGTTAATACTATAGAGCACGATTATAATAGCAAGAAGTAGTAAGTCTATAATAGTAGTAGGATAGGCACCATAAGGGCGCGCACTAGCGCTAGCCTAGTTAAAAAACTAGTAACTATTATAGATTATGTTTTTATTACAGATCTAAGCGTTCTAGGCTAAACTAGCCACATATAGCATAAAAGAAAAGATAGTTAGTGTTAGTATTAAACCTGCGCAACGCTCCTACGGCGTTTATAGCTATGTAGCTTGCCTGTGGTTTGTTGCGCTAGTCCTGATCGGGCTAGCAGGGAACAAACCACGCTCGATAAATACTTCTCGCAACAGTCCACCACAATTAATTAATTAAATCACTACTATCCACACCACATCGTTGCAACGAAGTCTTGATTCAACAGCCTATTGCTGTATCAACAGCTTAAAATTTTAAATTTAATTAAAATTATAATTTCGCGCTTAAATAAGTACAAATAAGTATTTTATTAGTACTAATAAGGGTTAATTTAATTAGGGCTATCTTATAATATAAAACTTTTATTTATAATATTAAAATTATGCTTAAACTAAATATAATATTAGTTTTATCTTAGTCTACCTACTTTTGGTATAGTAAGATGAAATCAAGGTTGAGATTGCGGCCACCAAAGAGGCCCTAATCCGCGGACAGCTACCTCGATTACAAATGACGTCATACCCTCCACTAACCCACCCTCGCGCATCAACCCACTTTCTCTCGCCTACCTATCTCAGCCCCACCCATCCTCCAAACATCCAACATGTCCGAACCATCCATCCCAACGCTCTCCTCCAAGGCCGCCTACCTAAAAGCCGTCATGTACTCCGGTGTTACCGTCCTCGAGGGCACAGCCACGTGGTGCGCCCAATGCAAAGCGATCGCGCCCGAAGTTCAGAAAATGGTGTCCGAGTACCCAGACGTGCATTTCTACACGTACGACGTGGACGAGACGCCAGATATAGCGCAGGAGCTGGGTGTGAGTGCGATGCCGACGTTTAGCGTGTTTAAGGATGGGGATATACAGGAGGGCGTGACGGGGGCGAAGGTGAAAGAGTTGAGGAAGGCCATTGAGGCTAATTTGTGAGTGTGGTGTTGAAAAAGGGAGGGGTTATGGTTGTGATTGTAATTGTACTTCTGGGGTTGGGTTTATTCGGCGTGTGTCGCATGATCTATTCAGGTCGTTGAAGTCGATAAAGAAAAGCTTGGCGTGGAGCATAACCCTTTCTCAAGCAAGGTTCCACGGGGTCGGTAGGGTACGGACGTGTTGTATTACACTTTGATGGTACATGTTTATGGTATTGCGTTGCTGGAAAGTCCTCCGAATCCATCGTCATACTGTCCAGCGTCAAGCCAGTCCAATCCTACGTCTCATTTTGCATCAGGCCGAACGAAATTCTCTCGTTGAATAAGCGATGATAAATATTGATAATTAAGCCATTCGCGTCTGGGGTGTACTGCAGAATAAAGGTATCCGTTAAAGGTGGCAATGCTCACAGTCCTTATACTAGCATTTCTGTATGTATGAGCTGTCCAGGTCGATAACGACGATAAAAGACACCCTGTATTCGCGAAACCCACGACGCAACCGAAGTAACCTTTCTCGGCGCCCTGGTAGAACAGGAGCGGTCTACCGGGGGAACATCTATACACATTCTCAATGCTCGTGTAAAGTCCCACACTCGATGTGCGCTGCACGCACATGTGCCTAGAAAACTACTTCCACTCGACACTCCACGTCTCCTCACCCCTCCGGAACGGCACAACTCTCACACCCAGGCCGTCTTTTTCCAGAACATCCACCACTCTCCCCGCACCCTTCCTCAATACTACCTTTTCTCCTCTTCCATCACCTACTTGATAAAACGCCCTCCCCCACCCCCCAAAAAAACCCTCCAACCCTTCTAGCGTAACATCACCCTCCTCCACAACGCCTCTCTCCACGCCCTTCTCCAGCGCATCAAGCACGTACGCCACCGCATTTGGCTGCGTAAACACGCCCGCAGCCACCTTATCCTCGCCCCTCTTCTTCCCCTGATCATGCGGCGCCGAGTCCGTGCCTAGGAAGAACCTTCCCTTGCTAGTGACAACGGCGTTAAGCAGCGCATCGCGATCCTCGGGCGTCTTAGCAACGGGCTTGCAAAAGCAGAAGGGATCGCCGGCCCAGTCGTCGATGATGAGGGAGAGATGGTGCGCAGTGATAGTGCCTGCGACGGCAGGACCGCAGGCGCGGACGGCCTCCAGCGCAGCGGCCGTGCTGCAGTGCTCGAGGATGATGCGCAAAGCCGGAAACTTCTCATGCAGGGCCTTGAGAGTGGGGAGGAAGGCGGGCTCGGCGTTGAGAATGGTGATGGCGGTCGCGTCCTTGGTTGCGTGGGTGTGCGATGGCGTTGAGGGCACTTCGCCGTGGAGGTTCAGGACCATGTTTTGCTTCTCCATTTCAGCGAAGACGGGATAGAAGGTTTCGTAGTCGATGACGCCGGAGGAGGAGTTCTAAGAGAGGTTAGAGCGGTGCGAAATAGCATCTTTGGGAGCTTACTGTGGTCACGCCGGCTGGGTAAGATTTCACGCCCATGATGCCCGCTTTTTTCGCCTCGCGAATTGCCTCAGATGTGATCGACTCGTGCAGGTAGAGTGACATGAGATAATCTACATTTGGCTCGATTGCCTTGAGTTGGTCGCGGTATGCAAGGCATTGTTGCACAGTAGTGACCGGTGGAACCAGATTAGGCTACAGGAGTGGTTCAGTTTTACATATCTCACGGCCAGAATGTACCGAAACATCAAAGCAACGACGGTTCTGTAAATTTGGGGAAGCGGAAGGGTCGTACCATGACATACACCTGATTAACACCACCCTGCCGAATCGTAGGGGTAACGAGCTGCGACATCTCGCCGTCTCTCAAATGCACATGCGCATCGAATGCCGCTGGCAACTCGATCTCGTTTAGTTGCGTGAACCGCATGTTGGGCAAAGGTATAGTTGTCGCTGTTGCTGGATAGCGGAGCTCGAATGCTTTTTGTGGTGGGCTATTTTGAATGTTTGCGCTAGACCTAACCGAGGTAGTCACGAGCGAAAGTCGACGAGCGGATCAACTGTCCTTTGCAAGTTGATTTGGATTTTCTATTCTTGATTTTTTGAGACCGATGCGTCACTTTACTAGAGGTGCCTCGCTATCCACCAAAGCGATACCGCCCGTTCAAGCGTATGGTCTTGATTGTGCTCTCTTTGACAGCTTGTGTTTCGCCCGAACATCCTTCTCGACTGTGGTCCCCCAGCTTTGTGGGGCGAAGTCGACACTCAAACCTGAATGGCGGGTTTTTCGAGCTGAGAGATCATCCCTTGAAGGTGCTGCGCGGGAGTCTCTTGTCTTAAACCCAGCTGGCAGATCCTCGCTCACACTGGGAGAGTTCTTCACCCGTTTGCTCGAACTGAAAGCATCCTGTGGGCTATCGTTCATCTCCGCAACACCTTGACCTCGTGGGCGTTTCATTCGCGCAGGAAATTGCGTTGTCTGAGATTTCGACATTGGGCAAGAAGAGCGCGGAAGCGACGGAATCGCGGAAAGAGTTTTGGACAGAGTCCCAGGAAAGCCGTTGCGACTATGGGCAAGTATCGGCGCAGGTGTGGGCGCGTCATATTCGACTATGCCATCATCCTCGAAAGCCGCGACATTACCGCCAGGCTTTACTTGGGGATGAAATCCGAACTCAGCCTCTAGCTGTGCGTCGATCCCGGCTTCATGACTTGAACTTCCCGAGGCGGTTGTACCACTCGCGAGGCGCCTGTGGAAAGGCCGTCCACCTCTCACGATGGGGCCTTGATCCTCCTCGTCCTGGGAAGTTTCTGTGCTCTGACGGAATCCGCCTTGAGTAACAGGCGTCGGAAAGCTGGAAGTTTCCTGGTCGCTGTTTGTCTTGCCGTACGCATTGCTTCTGTGAGCTTCTTGCTTGACGATGGCACCCGGGCTGGCTGTAGCAGCTTCTTCGTAGGCGTCCTTCTCAACAGTCGGTCTCGGTACGTGAGACGCGCTCTGACGCTTAACGTTAATAACGACGGAGACGGATCGTTTCCTCACGGTCACGGTCTTCCGGCGGTGATCTCGATCGAGAGCTCTGCGAAGCTCCAGCCCCAGCGCTTTTGAAACCCGCCTATCAACTGCATTGCCGACCATTTTGAATTGATCGTGGACATTGCCGATGAGAACCAGGTCAGGTGGTATATCTTGTCCAATTCGTGCTTCTTCGAGTGTTATGCAACGGTTTTGTTCATAGTGCACGAAAGGACCTGAACGTGAGTCGTGTGGGGAAGGTGCAGTGACAATTGTACCGATCAGTCCGTCTTTTCGAATGCGCTTGTACGCCTTGCCGTTGATTTCGCTCTTGCCCTCATAGAGATACTTAGGTATGAGCCCATGCTGGACAGCGTACGCGAGTCCTACGCCAGGCGGGTAAGTTGGAATGTGAGCAATGCACCTGCGCTCCTTTATGTTGGGACGCTGCCGCAAAACGTGATCTGGATAGCGGATGCAGGGATGTTTGATGCCATAACCGATATCGGGGAGGTGTCCCAGCACTTCTCCTGGTGTGATGTGTGTGAAAGGAGTAGGCAGCAATTCTTGTACACCGAACCTCTCTCCGTTCAGGAGCTTCCCAACGCTCCTGGTCTTGTCAAAACCGACAGGGTCGCAGTGAGAAGGCCGAGGTCTCATGATCGGCGTTCGTCCTGGTGCTGTAATCGAAACGATTGTCCGATTACGGTGTTGAGGGCTGCCGTAGTTCCAGGCGCTCATGATGAACTGTTGCACTTGATAGCCCATAGATACTAAGCATCCGATAAGTTGCGATAGGACTAGCTCTTCAGGGGCTTCCTTTCGTTGCGCTCCAATGTTTACCACGTTTTCTAGGAATCCGTATTCGGGACGATAAACGTCGACGAAGGAAGCGAAGGTCGTTACATGCGCAGCGTTTTTGAGTGATTGCTCGCTGCGCCAATCTTGTTGGAGTTTGGAAAATCCTGGGCAGGGACTTCCTGCAGCTATTACACCTACGTCTCCGATATCTGCAACTAGATTCATGTGTGGCGAATCTCCTGATAGCAGTGCATGTAGGTAGTCATCCACTGAGCCGAACCAAAGTTTCATTTCCTCGGAATTTTCGGCATTGGCACGTAAAGTCTGTATGGCGCGCCCGTTCATGTCGACAGAAGTATGGAAGTGAGCGGCACCTCCCGCTTCTAAACCTCTATCGAGATTTCCAAGTCCACTGAACAAGCTGAGTCCACGCAGTCCTTTGGATGAGTCGCTTGACATATAGTCAGGGCCTTGACGCAGAAGATGAGGCCCAGTGAGAAGCGCTTCCAACTTGTGACCATTCGCGGCGTTAACTCGCATGGAGAGGATCCAACAGTGGCCGGCGCCTCCCTGGTTGTAGGGAAATGGGACGCGATTAGATTCAATATCTTTGCGCGAGAAGAAGCGTACTTCGCACCTCCCTTGTATTTCTCCACGGGACACAGAACGAAAATTGTCGGTCCAAGCAAGCTCATTGGCGGCGAAAGGTCGCTGGCGTAAACCGCGAAACTGATCGTCCTCGGTGTGCACATTGTCCAATCGTACAAAACTTCGGATTTTGACTCTCTTTGCCACGGGGTCGTACTCTTGTACAACCACGGGTTCCAATCGACCTTTCTCGCCCACATAGACAGTCTCTCCTTGGCAATAAGTCGTATTGGGCACAAGATTGGGATGTAGAGTTCGACAAGTACATCGGAAATCTGCGTCTGTAATCGTTACAAAAGATTCGGTTTTCGTGTCGTACTTCTGCCGAACCAAATAGTCTTTGGTTGTAGCGTTCCCCTTTGAGAACCATTCAACCGAACAACGCCTGATTACATCAGCGGACTCGAGTTCGGCTTGTTCGCAGTTGCAGTTATCGGACATGAAGAGCTCTTGTGTGATTGGATAATCTGTAGTAAGTATGGTTGTGTCCTCCGGCCGATATAACCACATGACATATAACCGTTGTCCGCCTTCTTTCGTAGCCTTGACGTGGTGTACATATCCAATCCACTCGTGTATAACGGCTAGATTGTTGGCTCCCTTGCGCCATAATTGATTTTCAAACTCGTCCGGGGCGATGGAAACTACGTCGCCAATCTCATACCTGGCATTTCGATGTTGCACATGCCGATGAGTCTTAGAAGAAGTCGGGCTGGATGGTGCATCCGAAGGGAACCCGAGATTTCTTATTCTGCGTTGCCGTGCTGTCTGAACGTCGTCTGAAAGCTGCATCGAGCTCAGTTGACCGGCGAAGTAACGATTCTTGAAACAATTGTACACGTGCGGTGTGGCCACGACCTTGTCACACTTAGGTTCGATCATTTCGTCGTCGCTCCTCCCGCACTCGTCCCATAACGGGTGGTCTTTGAGCAGGTTCCCGTCCAGACAAACAGCTTCAGACCATAGATAAGAGATGTGCGCATGAACGGCTTTCCGAAAGTCGGTTGATCCATAAGCTTCGCGCCAGTTTTTGAACTCTAGATTATTCGGGAAACGTTGTTGAAGCCAGGCGAAAAAGTTTTGTCGAAAGTCTGCCAATCCGACGTTCTGTTGGGCTTCTAAATAGTCTATGATAAGCTTTCCAAGCGTCGCAACCCATTGGAATGCATCATGAAAGCATTTGTACTGCCGGCTTGGTGATCTTAGCTTGTACCAGATATCGTAACCTCGGTCGCGGCTTGCCTCGGGGGAATTCAGGTACACGGTGGTGTTAAATTCGTCTTCTGCACCGTAGCCCTCGATGGAATAACTTTTCATGGGAATATTCTGTACGTAGTGTCGAATGGAGCCGATTGACAGGACACCACTAAAGAGCAGCTTCTTTCCAGCTAGGTCCATGTAATCCAGCGAGTGCAGTTCCCCGAAGAAGTTGTCCTCTGGTATGCTGTAAATTTCATAGTCGCTGACGTCGATATAGAGAGGTTTCCTGTCCTTTGCGTAACCATCTCGTAGCGATGCGTCAAGCTGCTGAGCCATCTATTATGGTCAATATCTGTGATATAGCATCGCATCAGGGAAGGGTGACTTACCTTGAAAGACTCAATTGCGTCCGGTTCTGACACCCTTGGCACTGCATGCTTCCATGCCTTGTCATAATGCCGTGGGAAATGCCCTTCATCTGGCCATGCTTGTCCACTTGAGGAGGAGGATTTCTTGATCACGACTGCAGGGCTGTGCGACCGCCGCTTGCTCCCGATTTGGACAGCATCGGGCAGCATGGACCTTGAGAAAATCATTTATGTGCTGCTGCTGTCCGTCCGGTCGTTAGGTATTAAAAAAGAGACCGATAGTAGCGAACGCTGGCGCGAAGCTCATGAATGAAGTCGCGGTGAAGACGCTTCGCGGTCAAACGACTTTCCTCATCTCAAACGCTGAGTGACAAGTGAAGTGGACAAACGACAAGTAATTAACGCGAAGGGGGAAACGCGCAGGCGGATAACGTGGTCTCAATGCAAGGCATCACCCGCTCTTTCCAGTACGTCGGAGAGCGGAGCTTCGACAAGTCACAGCGCAGGCAGCAACGAAAGTCGCGACGTTGCGCCGCGCCGGGTTGAGGAGTTAAGGTTGGATCGCGAATTGTTGCTGCTGCGCGCGCGCTTGCAGGTACACGGTCTCGCCAGGCTGGTTTGGGAAGAGCGCCATGGGGCTGGCCAGTGAGCAAGACGAAACGTCTGGCCTGGAGGGATAGGCAAGTGAAAGTGAAGACGAACTTGCGGTGGTAGAGAAGCAGAAGTCTAAGTGACTGTTTAGCATCGCAGAGCAATTAGCGCGGGTTGTGCATGCAAGGTCCCGTTCCACGGGTCTAGCAGCAGGACGAGTCATAGTGACCCAGTACTTTTCTTTGCGCCTCGGCTACCGCCGTCATGCTACCAGCTGCATCGAAGCAAGCCGTCTCAGACGTTCGATTATTGATAGTGAAAGCGTTGGGTTAGCTCCAGACCTTGGCCGAAGCAGTCGATGCGCTCCTGGTTATCTATATGAGTATGCGCAACTGCAGTACTTTGTCGTGCGCCAATCATTCGGATGACAGGTAGAAGTGAAAATGACGAACGTGAAAGACGTGTTGTGGGTGTGTATCTCACTTCGGTAGAAGTAAAATACGACGAGAGGCGTTGTATGTTGCACTCAGATATGTGATGTTTGTTTTATGACATACTAACTAGTACGAATGCATTGCGTGCAGAGGGAGACCCGCGCAAGCCTTGTTTGATATCCTAAATCAAGTGAGATTGGGAGAGCCTTTTCCCAATCGAGCATGCTATGTCCCTTCCTATGCTTGTGTCTCCGAAACTCCAGAAACTCCTGTATATATGCAATGCATCGCTGGGTTTGAAAGTCATGTACAGTAAATCGTGTCCGTCCCCTGAGGCCACACATCGGATTTCATTGGTTCAGCCCAGCAGGCGGCCCATAATCCCATATGCGACTAGAATCGTACGACTCCCTCTCTTCTTTGCGATACTGCTCGTTTTCACCTCTTTCGAAAGCCTCCTTCCGTGTTGACTCCAACCACTCATCAATCTCCGGGATGGTCTTGGTCAGTGAGCCTACCCTCTGTTTCTCGTCCTCTGTGAGATCAGATTCCTTGCCCTCTTCCTTTGCCTTGTCCTTCTTCTTCAGTATGGCGTCGAGTTCTGCGAACAGAATATTGCGCTGTTGTTGCTTCTCGTCATATTCGGCATACTTCTGACGACCGCCAAAACATATGCCATAGCCGTCGCAGTAGCAAGTGTTTTGCGCAGGACAGTATACTTCGTGCCCCGTGAAGATGTAGTGCCAGATGTATTCGAAGACGCGGCCGGAGTAGGTGTCGTCCATGGCGGTATTCAACAACCATTTCCGGTAGTGCAGCAGCCGCTCGATGGGCACCTGGCGAATCCGGTCCCCGCTGAGGGCGAACTGGGCGCAACAAACGCCAGACAGCGACTGGGGGATGGCCGCGCCTGGATGAAGCTCCTCCCAGATGCTCTTCCGCCAATATATTTCTTCCGGCTTGTTGAAGAAGTCGAAGTCGCCGCCGGGCCGGTCCAGGTGGATCCAGTCTGGACAGCCCGGCTCGTGGTGACAGCGCACATTCATGTATCCCATGCGCGCGACCCGGTCGTGGTTCAGCCGCCTGAGCATGGCGAGCGCGTCCTGCATGAGCAGGTTGTTGTTGTGCCACGCATGTCGGTGCGCATGCAAGAAGACGACGGTATCGGGCAGGTCGTGGTAGTGGTCAATCATGTAGCTGAGGTAGACCTGAAGAGGCGCTTAGTTCAGCAATGCTCTTCCCAATTGGTGCGTCCTCGTAGCGGGCGAACGTACCATGGCCTCCCTGCCCTTGTTCTTGGGTACTTTGTACTCTGCGTTCGGATTGTCCACTTCGTACGCAACCAGTTTCGCCTCGGGAATCTTCCCTTGCAGCCACCGCAGGTCTTCCTTCTCGGTCTTTGGAATTACAATGGCCCAGGTGTAGTTCGTACCCGTCGGCTTCGCCTCGCCGTCTCGGAAGCGCAGCGGGATGCCGAAGTCGAGCGGATCACCGCGCAGCGAAGACGTCGAGGCCGGCCCGAAGCGTCCCTTCCCAAACGGCGCGTAGTCGAGACGGAGGTGACTCCATACGAGGAGGAAAGCGACGAGGACGAAGACGAGCGACACGAGGCGCGGCGGTCCGGCCAGCATGATGATGCGCTCACCGGGCCGGGTGTCTGGACAGGAGCAGACGTCGCATGGCGAAGACGACGTGATGGTCTTATTTCAACGGACTCGACACGCAGTGCAGTGGGGTGGGGGAAGGAACGACGGGCCTAGTGCGTACAAGTGACGCGTTTCACTCTAGGACCCTTGCCGGCAACCTGAGGGAGCGACAAAAGCATGCGCATGCCGCCCTTTCACACCAATCAATATCAAGGCACTCCAGCTTGGAACCCCGGGGCCAATCCCTTCACACGTGATCATTGCCTATCCATGGATTCATAATGACATAGGTGCCCACAGGACGCATACACTGCCTGGAACGACCTTCTCACATCGATTGGACCCTGGAAAGGCGAAGACAATAGAAACGAGAGGGATACTGCAATGGCAAAATATATCACCAAGGATTAGGTGTGTATTTAAGGAGGGTATAACTATAGCTAGACCGTGCTGGCTTTCTTCGTGCGATGTAGGCAGCGGAAGCGCGAAGTAGCCGTTACGTGATCTCCTGAGGAAAGCGGCGCCGGAAACATCGAAAGGTGAACACTCGTTAGTGCCAATTCGAGGGCTGGGTCTCGCGCCTAAAGGCACTCTTTCGAAGGAACTGGCGAACATCGATGCCATGTTCATTCGTGAATCATTCCTTGAGTAGCGCCGCCCCGAACCCTACGACGTAGTTCGATTTCATGCTGGCTGTGGACGCCGAGATTCGTCGTATCTCTGAAATAGCAAATGTATACAACATTGTATTGCTGAGTGTAAGGTCTGAGCTGTTTCTTCTCAAGTCTGTCATGACGCACTGGGGGTTTGCATCCTTGGCTAGACTGTCGTTGTTCGTCTTAGTGCGCTGGGCTTCAAATTCTGTCGGCATCCTTAGAGTAGGATTCGAGTTGGACGTCTTGAGTGGACTCGATCTTGAAACAGAAACCGAGTGACGTGAAGCTTCTCCAGGACTAGAAGCGTGTTTATTCTTCTCTGGAAGACTATGCGGAGATGCGATGTTGACTTTACGTTCTAGTTTAAGCCAGTCTAGTAAGCGTATGCTGGCTGCAAGGTACGTTCAGAAAAACTCACTATTGTGTACCGTGGATCCGCAGAGCCCCCACATAAATCTCACTGGAGGGGATAGATTCGTCGGCGTAGTCGACTTGGAGGATGCAAAGCTGTCGATCGGTCCGTCGTTCTATTGACGGGCTCTGTCCGCAGATTCATTGACATTCTCACCATGATCGGCATGATTGTGTACAACCTATGTCTCTTCTGCTGCATGTCGACGCTATGCTGAGATGAGATTCGGGGCCTTCTCTTCGCTAGACCCGCCACTGTATAGTCCAGGCCATGATGACGTCTCAGAGTTTTGAGTGTAACACGAAGCCAACAGCTGCATCGCGATGAACTCGACGATCAGGTGGAACGTCTCGGTTTCGGGAAGATCCTTAATACTTGCGAGGTAAGAGAAATCGAGGGGTGTATCCTGCCGCCTGAACAGACTCAGGACCTGTTCTCATGTCAGACTACCGAGCAAACATTGGGAAGCTACCGATCGCAGTGTATCAGACCTCGCGGGTTGGGTGTGTCCAGAATATGTCTCGCTCCTGCTGTCCGAGGTACTTCATAACTTCTGCCATTGCGGTATCCTGCGCTTTGGTCCTGTCCATGTTGAGGTCACCTTCAGTCAGATGGTCGCTATGAACTCGCCAGATATGATCTGAATCGTTGAGGAGGTGTGGACATGGAAACAGCAGGCCCGCTTGTGGATCCTGTTCCGGCACAATGCTGTTACTTAAAGAGTTTTTTCGGCGCCACCCTTGAGCTGGCGGAAGCATGAGGGATGAGATCAACAGGCTCGCTTCGTGAGACTGAGACCAGTTATTGCTAGGAATGATAGGTGTGATAGGTGGTGTGATGATGATGACATGCGCGTGGGCTCGGAATGTCGAGCCGGTATGCTTCTGGAAGGCAAGCATCGTGGTCTCACTCAAATGCCGCCCATGGTGGCGTCTTCTCTTACCACGCCCGGTGAGGTCGCGCTTTCCTTCGCAGTGACGATTCGAGTTGCGTTAGGGTCTTTTGTAAGTCCCAGACGCGATGTTTCTCCACGTCTAGCCTTGATCGCATTAAGCCGACCTAAGAAGCTCGAAGGCGCTGGTTCGGTCGTAATTGTCGCAGCTACCACTGTAGTACTCACTGGAGATTCTGGTGCAGTGGTAGGTACGGCAACACCAGATTCATCGGGACCAGTGTCCATCGCGTCAGCAGAACTCTGTTCGTCGACCTTGGGGCCATCATTGAAGAGGTCATCTTTCGGTCGCATCCGTGCAACCCGGGCCACAAGCCTCGCAGAACCTGTCGCAAGGAGATCTACTGACGGCAAAGAGCGTAACGGCTCACTTGCATCGTCGGTGTCAGAATTCGGCTTCGCAAAGATCAGATCGGTACCGATAGTCTTGTTCCATTCGCAGCTTAACAGTTGGCCGTTGTACATCATCAGAGGGTTCTCGGTATGCAGCCCTATGATCTGGATCTTGCCGATCGACTCGTTGGCATCTTCGACATTCTGCACGGCGAGATTGCTCCCTGCATCTCGTCGCTCCGTGTTGAGTGCCCTCAATTTGGTTTTGAGCAGCGTCGGGTGCCCTCTTTGGGCCGAACCGCCAATACCGAGCGCGCCTTGGACGGCAGGAACATTCGCTAGGTCGATGGGAATATAGAAGTCCTCCGTCTCGTTTTCGTCATATTCGTATTCCCACTCTTCTTCTTCCGCTTGTGCCATCGTGACTGGAAACGTTTGAACAGTGTGGTGTGTAGCGCCAGTGACTGGTGATTCGCCTGCGTACACTAGATAACCTTTTACTAGTGGCGCTAGCCTCTATTGGCTGCGCTAACGAGCTTTCTCTGTTTCACTTGCTCTGCCTCTACGTCTCTACGATGAAAGTCAGAACGTCTGGACGTGTTTGTTGCGCAGGTGGCGCGAATAGAGCATGATGCGGAGTCTATTCGAATGACTTTTTTCGGCTAGGACTGGAATGTGAATTTCATCACCACCAGACATCAATAACAGTCAGCGAGACATACATGCAACAAAGACGCGATTAAAATATTTTCCACCTTAAGGCCGCTTAATATCCAAGCGACTCGGAACTTCCTATGCCATACAATATCATACACTAGCACTATATCCTCCCACTATCCCCCTTGACAGCTTCCGCCTCTTCAACCACTTTCTGCCCTCATCCGCCCAGAACACGCAACTCGCGACAGCAATTAAATGCACAATATCCATTAATCCCAGTGCCTCTGTCTGAAAAATACTCTGTAGCGGTGGGAAGTAGATGACCATGAGCTGTCCAATGAGACTGCCGGCTACGGCATAGTTGAACATTTTGTTGCCAAAGAGCTGAATTTCTCCTGCAAGCACGGACTTGCTTTCCGAGCGACACGTTAAAGCATTGAACATGTCGAAAAGTACAAAACATGTGAAAGTCATTGTGGTGTCGCGGGCAGTGACTTCGCCGTCGATGCTCATTTCGCGATAGTATGTGAAGAGCGTGCCGAGCATGATGATGGAGGCAGATTGCAATACACGTTGGAGGAGCGCACGGGTCAATACTCGTGCGGTACGTGAGCGAGGAGGACGGGACATGACAGCTGGATCGACCGATTCGACACCCAGGGACTGGGCTGGTGGTCCATCCATGAGGATATCTGTGCACTGTCAGTACAGAATCAGGATTGCGGGTAGACAGACATACTGATCCAGAGAATTTGCATAGCATTAAGCGGATTCTGGAAGCCGAGGAATGTGCTGAGGAGGACTAAGCTGAGTGCGGCAGCAGATGTGCTGAGCTGAAAAGTGATGAAGTTCTGAATGTTGTAGAAAATGCCCTTTCCTTCTTCGATAGCATTGAGGATAGTTGCGAAGTTGTCGTCAGTCAAGATCATATCGGCAGCCTCTTTTGCAACATCTGTGCCAAGGCGCCCCATGGAGATACCAATGTCTGCCTTTTTCAATGCTGGAGCATCATTAACACCATCACCAGTCATGGCTACGACATCGCCCCGAGCCTGTAAGGCACGAACAATTTTCATCTTGTGTTCTGGACTCGTACGGGCAAAGATCGATGTCGTCGCGATAGCTTGTGAAAGCTCCTCCTCGCTCATCCGGTCTAGTTCATCGCCCCGTAGTACCGAACGTCCTATGGACGAGTTCATGCTGATGGGCATACCGAGTTTCTTGCCAATTGCGACGGCTGTCGCCTCAGCATCTCCGGTAATCATAATGACCTTGACCTTGCCAGCCATCAGGCGCCGTATAGCCCTCTCCACGCCCTTCCTGGGAGGATCATTCATGCCAACGAGACCGGCGAAGACCAAATTTCTGTAATGCTCGTCATCTCCCAAAGCCGAGGTGCTGGAAGGGGCTGGTGAGGCGGTGCCACTCGTTGCTTTGCGGCCGGATTTCGAACCGCTTGCGAATCCAAGAACTCTTAGACCATCTTGGGCCATTGTATCCGCAGCCTTGATGGCTTCTTGCTTTCGAGCTTGATTCAGTGGCACCTCGTGCCCTTGAGCATTCACATAGAAGTCACAACGGTCAAGCACCTTTTCCAAGGCACCCTTGATATATGCGACGTCTGGACCAGGCGCAAGATCAGCACCTGAACTTCCACTGATGACAACACCCATCCATTTCCTTTCGGAGCTGAAAGGTGTCTCGTATAAACGAGAGCCGATTCTGTCTCTTACGTCGTCTTCGCCGAAAGCATCCAGGAGGTCCAGGAGCGCAACATCGGTCGGCTGGCCGACCCATCGACTCTTTACCCCAGAATTGTCATCACCGATGGTAGATGACAATACAGCTGCGGTAGATGCTGCCTGTGTACCCAATAGGCGCCCATTGTTAACAATATTGCCGATGCGTAGAATATTCCGCGTGGGAGAATCAAGAGCATCTGAGTCATGCTTCGCCTTCACATCGATCGGTGAGAGCTCATCGCAATGCCAGATCTTGGTCACTGTCATGTGATTTGTGGTCAAGGTGCCTGCAGCGAAGTTAGTGACGTAGCAGTATTTGCCCACAGTAGGTACCTACCTGTTTTATCGCTGCAGACGACATTCACCGAGGCTAGAGTCTCCACGCTTGGCAAGCGCCGCACAATAGCATCGCGCTTTGACATGCGAAGAACACCCAGTGCGAGTGTGACGGTTACAATGATGGGCAAACCTTCCGGAATAGCAGCAACGGCCAACGAAACACCAATCTGGAACATCTCCAAGAACTCCCAGCCTCGCCAAAAGCCCAGCAGAATGATGAAGGCGATGACGGCAAATGACATGTAGCTCAATTCTTTGCCCAGGCGGTCCATGGAGAGCTGCAACGGCGTACGAGGGCTTTCGATTTCCTGGAGGGACGCGGAAATGGCTCCAAACTCAGTGTTACCTCCAGTGCCAATCACCAACCCTTGTCCGTAGCCAGAACGCACCAATGTTCCCATGAATGCGACGTTCTTCTGATCGTTCAATCGAATGTCAGCGCCGACGGTTCCAGCAGCAGGCGATGCGTAGAAAGGTGACGCAGGTCTTTGCATGCCGCTCGGAGCATCGATGGTGTCGGGAACCTTAGGCACCGGTTCGTTCTCGCCGGTCAAATTAGACTCATCGATGGTGAGGTCAGCCGCGTGAGTGATTCGTATGTCTGCAGGGATGCGATCGCCAGTGTGAAAGAGAACCAGATCGCCCGGCACTAACAACGTCGCAGAAATGGTATTCGAGCGGCCCTCTGCAGCTTCCAGCGAGGCTGGCGTATCCTTGATCTCGTCCAGCTCTATGCCCTCGGCGCCCACGCCATTCGGCACTCGCCCGTTCCGCGGCTGCTCGGCGCCAGCGCGAATGACATGGGCTGAGTGAGGGACCAGCTGGTTCAGGGCCTCGAGCGACTTCTCCGACCGGTATTCCTGTACAAAACCCACTGTCACAACGATTGTAACGGCGGCCGCTATGCTGACGGCGTCGTCCAGATTTCCCATGACGAGCGATACAGCAGCCGAACCAAGCAGCAGCAATATCAACGTCTCTTTGAACTGTTTGAGAAAGCGGAGCCACAAGGGCTCCGGGTCTTCGTGGGGGAGCTCGTTGAGCCCATGCGTGTGTATTCGCGCCGACGCGCTGGCCGAGGAGAGGCCACGGGTGACGGATGTGTCGAGCCTCTGCGCGGTTTCGTGCGCGGAGAGTAGAGAGTATTGCGACGTTATTGACTAGCAAAACACGGCAGTCAGTTTACGGTGCTACAGACATGGCAGATGCTCGGGCGGCCTACCGAAGCTATCGCCCGCCGCTGCGGTGGCTCTGGCGGTTGCAGCAGGGGCGTTGCAGTGCGGGAAACTTTGTCGGGCCCATTTGAAGTGTTGTACAGCGGCAGCGACGGCGTAGAGGCTCTAGACATGTTTGCATCGCCCACGGCCACTGTTGCGCGGCGCTCTGGATGGAGGCCGAGTGCGAGGTAGGATGGGGCGCGTATGAAGACAGTGTGGGATGCGCTGATTATTTCATGGATACAGGTGGACGAGTTTGAACGGTACTAGGCTGGGAAACAGCAGCGTGTCGAGGTCTTTGAGGACCAGACTGATCGATCTGGCTTGATGAATTAAAACGTAGGCTAGACACGACCGAGCGCCTCAGGTGGACGTCCAGGGGCCAATTCCTCTGCACAAAGTTTCACGACCAACTCGCGTTTGAGGCTTGCTCCGAAAAGCATATGGCCAGCTTGCGCTCTGCTCTTTATCTGCAGGCGGCTCTGCGTGCAGTGTCTGGGAATGCCGCTGTCTTGGATGTGTCCCATGGTTGTCTTGGCGAGTTACCGCATTAGGACGTGCAGATAGCTGCATTGGAGATCGCCCGGTCTGGTGACTTCGCGTCAAGTGTATGTGTGATTCCCACGTCGCTTGAGCTTTATGCTGTCCAGATGTGGGCCGAGTGTTACGATAGTGCAAGAGGCAAGTCGTTGTTGTCACGGCTAAGGGGTTCTTTTATCGTCATCAACGGCCAACGACTACTTAAACATGATGCGGGTAAGCACTACTAGAAGAAGTCTTAACAGTACAGCTATACAAAAATTAGCTCGTCTTGTCTATGCCACAATCGTCAAGTTCCACCTACATCTATGATCAAATTTCGCTACCTGATGTTTCGCGCTGGGCCCTACAATGGGTGGAAAAAAGTGGACTATCGCTCACGTGAAATTCCTTGGCTGAACACCGAAAATTTCAGCTACATCGTGAATTTACCATCAAAGTAGCTTTTAAGCAGCAATATACTAGATGTAAAGGTATTTAAATTATGCCGTAAAGTTGTTATTATAATCAGCTTTTTCACAAGCTTTAGCCACATCACGAAAGTGATCAGGATGGAGTTGATAAGCCATATATTGCCTCATCGTCTCATCTTCCTGCTAAACAGATTGTACGAATGCCACCGCATCGTTTTTGGCTTGTTTTGACGCGCTCTTCACTTCGTAGTCCTCTAGGAAACCCTTAAGCCTGCCAAAACAGCGCTCAATTGGGTGTAGATCGGGTGAGTTGGGGGAGTGCGGAGCGAAGCGTATGTCCTTCTCTTCGATTTCGGGTGCGCAATATCGGAGCCCTAGGCCATGGAGGTAGACGTTATCTTGCACTAAGAACACCTGAGCACAGGGGTTGTTGGCGCGTACAGCTTCGTAGTAGGGAAAAACAACGTCCTTAAGCACCCGTTCAGCGTACCAGATCCCGTTCATGCCCTTCCCACTTTTGTATACAAAGTCCTCGTATTTAAAGAACTTATTAGGAGTAACAGGGTTTTTGCAACCAGCCCGGAGGGCTCCTCCCTTCTTGCCAGCAGCTTGATTAGCAGTCTTAGCAGCCTTGTTACGGTGAAGGATATTGCGATTGATCTCACTAAGAGCGCGCTCCTCCTGGGTGCCAGCAACGTCTGCACGGGCCCTCTTATTATCGATCAATTTGCGAGCCCTCTCATTAGCTTTGCGTACGCGCTCAAGTGTCTCCTCGCGATCCTCCTCCTCCTCTGCCACCCATACTAAATATGGGCGTTTTGGACTGCGAATGGTAGTATCGGTAGACGTAGCAGCGCAGATCATAAGGCTGAAAGAGGGTGGGCGATACGGGAGGGCGTATTTATTGGCTGGAGCGCCACGTGCCCTCCAAACGTACCGCTTGCCTCCGCGAAGATTCCTGCCTCCAATTGATTTGCTAGTTTCGTCGTAGCAAACAAATATAAGCTTAGGAGCAAAGCGCTTGTGTGTGGTAAGAATCCAGGCAACGTAACGCTCTCGGTTGCGTATATCGTCGTCGTCAAGCTCAGGCTTCTTTGGGCGTACACCTCGTACAATAGCGTAGGTGTGGTCGTGATCGCGGTGCTCGTGAGCAATTTTGACTAGTGTAGGACGGCTTACTGTAATCCCGACCTCTTGGAGGACGTGGCGGGTCGATTCTTCAATATCGTAAGTGCCAAATTGTATAATAGCGTTGCGTATTTAAGCACTAAGCTTGCTGCCGTTGCGTACCTTAGGTTCAGCTCCAGGGGGACCGATACGGGTAGCATGGACTATGGCCAGCAAATTGTTAAGCGATGGGTCAAGCGAGGCCTCCGCACAAGCCTTTTCAACCTTCTTGAAGACTTTCTGTGGTGTTGAGATGCTCAAACCCATCGCGCCAGCGATATAGGCGTATTCAGTGTTCGAGAGCTTGCGTAGGGCTACGATAGCACCTTTCTGAGCCTCTGTAAGGTTGCGAGAGTCGTTCGGGCGGCCGCTAGTGCGTTGAGGTGGCATAATGGGTGTTGTTGGCGAAAAAAATCGCTATATACGAGGTGGTGATAGAGTCCTGGTGTTCAGTTTGGAGCTGAGGCACGAACCAAGTGCCCTTATTGATAAGAAAACTAGCGCCTTGGCAGTTCACGTGAGCGATAGTCCACTTTTTTCCACCCATTGTAGGGAGACCTCGACATTACATAATCAGCAGCTGCAGCCCGTGCGTCCCAGCCATCGTCCGCCGTTCGCCAGCCCCAACCGTGGATGCGCCTGTCGACACCACCCGCCCGTCCTTCACCACCACCACCACCCATCCCAAAAAAACATCTGCCGACACTACGAGAACACGGTGCGCGCCCGGCGCTTTCACCTCGGACGTCCGCGCACGCGAAAAAGCACGTCCACAGCCGGCGACTGCCGACGCGCCGCGATCAAAACAAACGCCGCGACGCGCCCATACACCTTCCCCACCCTATCTTGAAGCTTGCATATCCTCACCACCATGTTTTATCCCACCGAGCTGCTGCAGCGCTCTGGTCCGCTGGCCCACGTTTGGCTGGCGGCCAATGCTGAGAAGAAGCTCACCAAGCAGCAAGTCTTGCAGGACAAGATTGAGCAAGACATCAACGAGATCATGCGCCCGCAAGCACCCTTCTCGCTGCGCTTGAGTGGCTCGTTGATGTTTGGTGTAGTGCGCATCTACAGCAGGAAGGCGCGCTATTTGCTAGATGATTGCACCGACGCGCTCTGGAGAATCAAGATGGTACGTCACGTCCGCATGAACACGGCTTGACTACAAACACTAACCATTGCGACAGGCCTTCAAGCCCGGAAACATCGACTTGCCCACAAACGCCCACGTTGCGAACCCTGCGGCACTTATTCTCCAGGATGCCATTACCGATATTGACCTCCTCGCGCCCATGCCTGATCCGTCTCTGCTCTTGTCCCAGTCTCTCGATCTTCCGTACTTGGGCCCCTCCGATCTCAGTGGCGACTGGGAAGCGGATAGCAGCCAATTCCTCTCTACCAGCGTCGAGCAACCACGTGCAGAACCGGAGATTCTGGATGATTCCGACGACCTGAACCTGGATCTTGGAGAAGACTTGGATATCCCGCCTCCCTTGGACGAAGGTACCAGCATTGAAATTGGACGTGACGCACCGCTTGAGCGACGTTTGTCTGAAGAGTTCGGGACTGAATTGGGCAATAAGGACTTAGAGGAAGACGTTGATCTTGGCCTCGACTTAGGTGATGACCTGACCGAAGTTCCTCCCCGCCCCGACATCACCATTACGACTGCAGATGTTGATATGGGTGGCATGTCTGACTTGGAAGAACTCGTTGTGCCCGAACCGGAGCCGGAGCGCGAGCGCTCCGCATCGCCGCTTTCCGAGCTGGGTGAAGAAGAAGAGCGCGCTTTGGAACAGGAGGTGCAGAATAGCAGCATGTTCCAGCCTGCGCCCGAGCGAGAGCAGGAAGAGGAGGAAGAGGAGCAGCATCAAGCTCGTGCCAAGCGACGAAGGGTAATCCAGCAAGATGCACAGACGCAGTTGTCCTCCACGGAGATCCGCGCACAACAAAATAACCGGGAGGATATTCTCAAGCCTGTCTCTTTCCTGCCTCGCGATCCGCTTCTCATGGCCCTCATGAACATGCAAAAGTCTGGTGGCTTTGTTTCTAGCATCCTCGGAGATGGTCGTAGTCAAGGTTGGGCCCCAGAGCTGCGAGGCATCCTCTCCTTGGAAGTTGTCTCGCGTCCGGCGCAAAAACGGAAGCGAGACAGCGGTGTCGCTGCTGCAGCCGAAGCTCGTGCGTCTGCAGAGCCGACACCTCAGTTGGAATTCGAAGAAGACCAGCCTTTGATTGAAGAGGGTGATATAGGTCTTGGTGGAGACTCATCCCTTCATGGGGACGAAGAGGGGCTCCAGTTGCCCGAAGATGAGCCCATCCCGCAAGATGAAGAGGAGGAGGTATTCTCTCCTATCCCAGACAATTTCGACGATACCACTGCTCCTATCCTACACCCCGCAGAGAGCGGTGTCGTATCCTTGGAAACCAAGCATGCAGTCCATCTCCTACGCCAAGTGTTTGGCGACGCTGCAGAGACGAGCGAGGAAGAACGCTTGAACACTGCCGTCTCTTTCCAAGGCTTGTTCCCTGAGGCCACGACCGCGAAGCCCGACATCGCCCGCATGTTCAACGAGATCCTCGTGTTAGGTACCAAAGACGCCATCAAGGTCGAGCAGCGCAGCGACAACGATGAGCTTGGGGGCCCTATCCGTATTCGTGCCAAGCGTGGCCTTTGGGGCTCATGGGCAGAGACCGACGTCTCTGGTGCCGAGGCCATCAAGAAGGCCGCTGCAGCTGAGGCTGGTCCCGCTATCACAGATGACACTCAGGCTACTGCTACGTCCGCGGCGCCCATTCCTTCTGCCGAGATCTTCGCAGAGGCTTAGACGCATTGCAAAGTTGGTTTATTTCTAGACTTGGTCTGGCGGTGTGCATTGGACGATCGAGCGGCGTTGGGATACCCTTTGAGTGTACCTGGATTGGACTGGATTGGGGTGGATCATTGTATAGGTGTTCTGGTGTTTCGATGGGCCTGTGTGTATCCTTGTATTTGGGTGAAGAGTTTATTCCGCAAGCATGCAGTTCTTGAGTATTTGATAGTGGCCGTTTGTAATGTGCTCCCGTCGTTCAAGACACTGATCTGACGCGCTCAATAGGTGATTCAACACGAAGCCAATGATTGGTGGATTAACTGTCTCGTCTCTTCCCTTGACGAACGCTCCCAACCGCAGACCATCCCGAGGTTTGGCGAATAGGCAGAGCCTCTCGAATCGAGGCGCAGACTGGGGGACTCTCAGTCTGCTTGCATACTACCTTACATAGAACGCGACCCCACGCCTCGTCTCTTGTCCTCACTGCCTGGATACGATGAACCTATTCTGGATTATAGCTAGCTGGGTCGCCATGGTCGCCACCATCACAAACATTCGCAACGCTGTGACAGACTTCGTCCACGGCGTGCGAGATGCGCGAAGTGACCTCAACGCCATACGGCGCGAGCTTACCTCGATAACCGCCACCTTGAAACAGTTAAAAACGGACGCTATCGCCCTAAATGAAATGTCACTCCCACCTACTCTCGAAGTTCCGTTCAAAGGTATTCTCATCAGCTATGTCAGTCTTATGACTGAGAACCATCGTGAGTTGAGCAAACATGGCACGTCGAAGGCCGGTGTAATCTTGTGGTGGAGCATGCGTGGTGGAAAGGGCGAGATGGCACAGTTTCACTCGACGCTCGAAACACATAGTTCCACGTTGGATGTTACTCTTGATCTGCTATCGATGTAAGTGTCATAATACCTTAACCTAACCTGCATTTTTGGTTTGGGAGCTTAGGTAGCGTGTGTTCACCCGAAGTGAATAAGGTTGGCAGCAGTCCGAGTTACATACTGTGGGGGTGCTGGGAAAAGCTGATGTTTATTGAAGTATGGAAGATCGAGATGTCAAAAGCGACACATTACGGATTATGGAAGAAGCTGATGGGGTAAAGGACGACTCCGCGCAGATTTTAGAGAAAATTGAACGACTACAGTCACGGCTAGCAGCGGATGGCACTGGCGGACGGTCTACCGAGATTCTTCAGAGATATTTGGACAGCCTCGCTTCTTACGCCAGGACAATCCGCGAGACTTCAATAGAGGATGACTTAAAATGATTTTGGTCGCCAGAAGCGACATCGCGTTGGCGAAGTTTCGAAAATGCCAGAAGTTCACAGTTGTTGAAACAAACTCAGCTCGATACGAAATTGTTGAATACATATGATAGTTCGACACCGGTCTTCGGCTCCAATTCATGAACGAGAAGACCTGCAGGTCCTACACGCCTCCGGGCACTGGACTCTGGTTCCCACGAGATAGTATACTCTAGCCCGAAAATACAACCAACAATGCTGGAGACAAGAACCATTGATCCGCATAAGCCGATGAAGCGGCTTGTCAGTCAAAAAATGATGGCGGCGACCTGACACTTGAACATGCACTTCATTTTCGGTCTAAGCCAGGTAGTGTCTAAATGCCTTCTCCCTCGAGAACGGTGTCCAGGAAAACCGCGAAAGACTTCTCTCCGATACGTTCCATTTTAGAGCTCGCATATGCCTCTGCATGGACTGCGGAGACCAATTGGAAGATACTGAACTTCACGAGTACTGCGAGGAACTGCAAAGGAAATGGCAGTACGCGGGACTGCCCACGAGACACGCTAGAGAGACGAAGGAAAGACTGGGCACGGGGACACTTGCTTGAAGGATGAAGGAGTTGCAGGAGAGAGACTCGCCTCGCTAAGGTCTCTGGGGGGAAAGCTCTGGTGGAACAAATTCATGTTGGTAGAAGATTGCGTTACATCATGACAATTAAAAAAAAACTTATTCAATTCGTTCGACCCGTCCTTACACTACTCCGGAGAAGCCGAGGGCAATGTTAATTTATGTTGCAGTGAAGATTCTCATCAGGAAGATACTCGAGATGGACTCGGTGTCAATGAAAGGAAAAACCATCCAGTAGTGCAGTGAGGCCAAGCGGTCTAGCGTACTATGGAAAAGCAATTGTACTTGGTTGATTACAACCTACTTATTACAAAATTTGTCTCCTGATGGAAAAGCGAAACAGCCGCAATCTTGTTCGTGAACATCATGAGCTACGCTGACATTGGTCCCGCATTAGAGAAGATGTTCGCTGGCAATAATTAGTGTAGAGCTATCGACACCGGTCGATGTGGGGGAGCTGCAAGGTGGGCTTCCGTGGCGCCGGGAAAGCGCGATTGGGCATCATCGCTTCCGGCACACAACGCGAGCCACTTTGTTGCATCCACGAGGCGGTGAATGACTGGCTGCATGATTACATCCACTCGCGTTGTAAACCTTACGTCTTTTTTCTCCCATGCACTTGGTTTGATAGACCTTGAGCTGCTGCCCTGTTCAACCCGCGTGCCACAAGTGATCCTCGTACGGCGCAGTGTTTTTGCGCCTCAGTCCACGATCTCAGCCCACCTTAAGCCTCTCTGTCGCACAGCGTATGTGTTTGTTACTAGACAGCATGAACGAAATCGCACACAGCGCTGCCTTCGAATTTTTACCCCTCTTCGCCTCTCTTCCTGGAACGCATCAGTACATGCGATACCAGATACATTGACCTCGCAGCCACTTGGACCAGGATCTCCTGCAGCCCTGCGTGGACACGTAGCATGGTGGGTAGAAATGCAACCCTATCTCTCCCCGCTTCTGGGAGATCCTGCGGTCTCTTTCTCTCGATACTGATCTGTGTCACGCACCGCAGACAGAACCCAGAACCTCCGTCGAAGGCCTGTTCGGCCGCGCACGGCGCCAGAGCCCAAATTCAGAGGCTTCTTCGGTCCTTTCCCGGGGCAGAAGCGGTTTGGAGCTTCCAGGTGCTTCTCCGGTATTACGACGACGCTCTTCCCACACAAGAGAGACCACAGACGATGCATCTAACTGTTCATCCCAATTATGGGTAGCCGGCAACAAGGACGTCGTCCGTAAAGCCAAAGGAGGTCGAAGCGCTTCTCGCAAAGCCGTCAATGTCCCGAGCCAAAGCTTGTCAGAGCTCTCTGTCTCAGACACTGGGAAAGACACTGACGCCTTCATGCCCAGGCTTGATCGTATACGCGAAGGGAAGGAGAGCAAAACTCTTAGGCGCAAGAGGCGCTCTACAATTAGCTCTGTGGCTAGGCCTAGTTCATCAAACCATGCGAATCGATCGGTGGACGTCACCACTCTGAAGAAACGTTCCACTGAGCAGAGACACAGCTCATTGCAACGCGTCGAAAGGAACCTTGCAAACTTACAGAACCCCTCGTTGATATCAGTGCTTTCTGGCCTGACACAACAATCGCACGTCTCGAGCGAAAGTAGCTCAACAATTACACAACAGACATATGACAGGAAACTAATCGCCAAGCGCAAACCTACCAAGGATAGAAAAAAGATTCAACAAAGGAGGTTACCTTCTAAGAGCGAACCTGCGAACATGGCGTCACCACAGCCAAGTGTCTTTCAGTACATGAAACACGCTGGTGACGACGATTGCGCTAGTCCCTCGTCGAGCACTTCGTCTTCATCTTCATCCTCTAGCGATGCCGAGCATGATCATGTTTCTTCCGCGGCCGAGGAACCTGTGATAGAGTCACCTCCAACTTCCCCTGCATCAACTCGCAAATTGAACCATGAGGACTCACACGAAGAGGGTGGGACTGATTCGGAGACCGAACCAAGGGTACTCACAAGGCCCAGGTATCAACCTAGCGTGAGTGAGGTCAATTCCGAAAGCGACGCACAGAGTGACGAAGTTGAAGAAGATGAAGAAGTTGATGAGGAGGAAGCAAAGCGTGACGAAATTCACACAAGTGCTGGTATTCAACCACGTCAACCGTCGTATGCAAGTCAAATGGCCTTGGAACGTGTTCCACCTCCCAGAGTTCCTTCGTCTTCATCTCACCACTCCGACCGGCACACAAGACGTTTGAAACGGCAGGAGCAGGCCCTCAATGAACATATATTGCAGAACCCACAACCGCAAAGAGACTTCCACTTCACTGGAGCTCCATCCCCGCATTATGCCCCAACGATGCCCATGTACGACCCCTATAGGTCGTCGGGGGCTTCGCCTGTCAGCTACACCCAATCTGCGCACCATGCCCCTCCGGCGGCCCCTCCACCACCCCCTACGCAAGCGATAGGATATTACTCGCCCGCGCATGCACCACCCGTTCCATACTCATCAGGGTATGACCATGAGACTGCAATGACAGCTCGGCCGCCGATGGCCCCCAGTGTGGTGGCACAGCCATCCCAACTTCAGTACTCGCCTATGCACCCCCCTCAATACCAAGTTCGCCCACCAGGGCCCGATTTGTCCAAGAGGACCGTGGTAGGGTATGAGTTGCTTGCGGACAGATTAAGTAGCAATTCGAAAAACGGCCAAGTCGGACAGGGAGAGGAGTCTGTAGTTCCCATGTACCGTAAGTTTGGTAATCTCAATCATCGCGTGTTGCTTCATCTGCAAGATGAAATTTCGGAGTTGGAAGAAGAACTACGCTATCTCGACGAGTGCATTGCACAGTGCTCGCCGAGAGATCATGCGGGGCACCATCACCCTGCATCTCGGCGGGGCGACGCTCGCTACGGAGGTGAGATGCATTATTGGAGGACAGAACTGCTGGGGCGCATCTATCTGAAGCTGGGCCAGTACAGTAAGGATCTCCTCTACCATTGTCAAACCACATCGCCTGTCCCGAGTGACAGAGGGTGTGTTAAGTGACATTGGTCGCCATAAAACTGACCTTCAATGTAGATTCAGCGCTGACTTCATTTAATACCATGGTGAAGAATTTGGACCCAGCCAATACCGAAGAAATTCAGGCCTACCACTCATGGATGGAAAAACATGCACCGATCGACCACATGGAATCGAGGTTCCTGGAACACAAGAACGATCTGCTCACCGTTTCGGAGGGGAGGTCAGCAACTACACTTGGTGGCGTTGCACCCCGCCAATCTGGCGCGATATGGCTTCCCCTGGTGCTCGTGCTACCTCTGATGATGTTCGCCATAGTGCCCGGCATGCTCGGAAGATTGGTCACCCTGAGTATCACTGGTGCGGCAACCGCAAAGCTGATAAGCTCAACGGAAGAGCTGATGGAGATGATGGCTCCACGGGAATGGGTCGGGTGTTTCTCTGTGTGAGTCTTTTCTTTTCTTTGCCTGTATGCAAGTGCTCGCAGGAACCGATGGAGCAACACGCCATGACCAGCCCAGACGGAGAGAAGCGAACGGGCGTCTGCGGGGTCTCCTTTTCCGCAGCTCAGCCCGAGGGCGCCGGCATTCTCCCTTCATGTGCACTGCGCAGTATGCATGAGGGGATAAACTGTGCCCAGTCCACTTTTACCTGGTCGCGGCGGCCCCTTATCAACGTCAAGATTGCTACTCTACTGCTTGCGTGCCGTACGCTGACGAGCGTCTACATAGTTATTTTGGATTTATGGCGCTTCTTGCGGCATTGGCTCACTGACTCGAGCATACGCCACTGCGGAGTCGATATTGATCGACCAGGCACGTGCGCCGCACAGACAGGTACGGCGGCGTTAGTCGTACCTTCATCTGGTTGCTTGGCCATTGCACCTGAGATTTTGACGAAGGCTTGCGTTTGCGCACATCACAATTGTTTCTTCTACTTTTTTTTTCTGGGGTGGATGCGGGGCGATAGACAGGGCATCTCTTCTGCGGGGATGGCGCATTGGGCTGCGTAATAGTGGTGGGCCGATATCTTGGACGATGGCCACAAACTTCAAAGCCTGTCGGATAACGAGCTTGGCGTGCAGAAGGGAGCGGGACGACCAGGGCAATGGGGAGGTTTTGATGCGGGAGCTACTCCAAGCCTACTTGTCTCTCCATCATCTAGTGGCATGTGCAATGCGGTTATCGGCAGCGGAACAAGCCCAATGTGGAGCGCTGCTGTGGCCATGACAGAAACACGACGCGATAGAGTGCGCGCGATGCCAGATTCTTCCTGTTGTGACAATTTACGGACGGACTATAAATTCGAAGCCGCAATGGCGCGGCAAGGAAATATTGACAGAACGACTAGCCGAGATTTGGGCGGGGGGAAACGACGCGCGTGATTACTGCAGCGTTCACACTCGAGTTGCGAGAGCGTGTTTTTGTAGGCTTGGGGTGCATGGCGGAGATGTTTCCCCAGTATCAGATCAATGCCGTTGGGCAGAGACGGTTGCCGTGGTGCAGCACACTGCCTGTGTGACGATCTACCCACGCGGCTGACATGGAGGAGCAACAACTGGGCAATGGGCAATGGGCAGTGGGCAATGGGCAATGGGCAATGGGCAATTGGCAATGGGCAATGGGCAATGGGCAATGGGCATGGTCGTGGTGGAGGCCTTGAACCGCTCGCTGATCGGGTGCCTCTTTCGCTTTAGGCTCGCCTCGCGCGTCGGTTCGGTTGTGTACTCGTACATAGTCAGGCATGTACTCGTAGCGCGGTTCGGCGGCCAAGCGGTCACCCCCCTAATACCGCGGCCAGTTTCAGATGAGCAGCCCTGGGCTGCGCGCGGGTGTGTGTGTGTGCGTGTCTATCTTTGGGGACGTTTGAAGGCTTGCTTGCGCAACACTCCTCCGCAGTCAATGCGAGTGCATCCAGCTGCCCCTCTGCACCCTCCCGCAACTCCCCACCTGCGCCGTAGCCCCTGTTCCAGTGTTTTGCGGATGGGCGACTAACTTGTCCTGAAACACGTCTAGGACTCCCGTCCGACATCCTACTTACCAAGCAACCCACGGTCCTGCACCCTCGCGTCGGCTACCAATTCGCATCGGGGCGCTGCTGAGGGCGAACACGCTCGCTCTGCGCGCAAACGCAAACACACGCACATCGCCGCTCGACGCCCTCTGTGCCTGCCTGATCTGTTCTGTGTGGACAGCCCCGCGCCCGTTTGCGCCTGCCGACCGCGCTCCGTCGCGCCTTCCTCTGTCTGTAACGTAGCTTCCTCGATCAAAGACCGGACCGCTCCTGCCCGGAATCTGCACCATCACCAGCACGCAGCACTCACCCGTGGACTGCTGGAGGACTCTTGCTTTCGCTGGTGGGGCCATCCCGGCAATTTCTTGCAACGCACGCCCACCACAACAAGGCGCACAAAGAAGGACCCTGGCGACTGCCACACGCGCGGCCAACAAAGCGACACACACGGGCGACGCCAGCCGTGCGTGACTGCCAGTGGCAGTGTTACACGCGTACCTGAGTGCTGACTCTTTGTCGCCAATCACTCGGCGAGTGCCCCGTCAGCAGCATTCCTCTCTCAACAACCACCTCCACGGCCGCGCCTGCCCCCCTCCCGCGTCCTCGACATGGCCGTCTCTATGCTGCACGCTCCCTCGCGTGCCTCGACATCCTCCTCCTCCTCCTTCGTTCCCGTCTCCCGGCAGAATACCATGTCGTCCCACGATGGCTCCCGCTCCGTGCGCCAGTCGAAGCGCTACTCGGTGACGGCCCTGTACCTGTCCATGTCAGCCAAGGACAAAGATCTGGAGATCGAGGACGACCTAGCCAGAGGTAGGACTGACGCAAGTTCCGCCATGCCACAAACGCTGACTGCCGTGTAGCGCAGAAGATACTGCGAGAACTCAAGGCCAAGATTTCGTCGCAGTCGAAGAAGAACTTCGTCCTAGAGAAGGATGTACGCTACCTCGACTCGCGGATAGCACTGCTCATCCAGAACCGCATGGCATTGGAAGAGGTACGTCTTGTTTCCCTCGTGTCCCACGTGTTGTAGCAGTCCGACTGACGGTGTACAGCAAAACGAAGTTGCAAACCACCTGGACGACGCGACCGAACTCCAAGAAGGCTTCTTCCCAAACGACGACAAGACGCAAAAATACGGAAACTTGCTCTTTCTGCTGCAGTCCGAGCCCAGACACGTCGCGCATCTCTGTCGCCTCGTCTCCATGGCCGAGATCGATGCCCTGCTGCAGACGGTCATGTTCACCATCTACGGCAACCAGTATGAGAGCCGTGAAGAACATTTGCTGCTCACCATGTTCCAAGTACGTTCCACACCACGCGGCGCGCCAATGCAGCTAACACTCCATTAGTCGGTCCTCACATATCAGTTCGATAACACCCCAGACTACAGCTCGCTTCTGCGTGCCAACACGCCGGTTTCTCGCATGATGACTACCTACACACGGCGAGGGCCTGGCCAGAGCTACCTCAAGGTAGTCTTGCAGGACAGCATCAACTCGCTGATCGAGCTTAAGGATCTTGATCTCGAGATCAACCCTCTGAAAGTGTATGAGAAGATGGTTACCGAAATTGAGGATCAACAGGGCAGCCTCCCACCAAACCTATCCAAGGGCGTGACTGCTGAGCAGGCCGCCGAGAACGAGACCGTACAACAGATCATTGCCCCTCGTCTCACGATGCTCATGGAGATTGCTAACAACTTCCTGACCACCATCATTAATGGGCTCGAAGAGACGCCTTATGGAATTCGCTGGATATGCAAACAGATTCGAAGTCTGTCGAAACGGAAGTACCCAGATGCGCAGGACCAGACAATCTGCACCCTAATTGGCGGTTTCTTCTTCCTTCGTTTTATCAATCCGGCCATCGTCACCCCGAGGTCCTACATGCTCATTGACGCAACTCCGGCCGAAAATCCAAAGCGAACACTGACCTACATTGCTAAAATGCTTCAAAACTTGGCCAACAAGCCCTCGTATGCGAAGGAACCGTACATGGCTAAGCTGCAACCCTTCATTCAGCTCAACAAGGACCGCATCAACAAATTCTTGCTCGACCTGTGCGAGGTGCAAGATTTCTACGACACGCTAGAGATGGACAACTACGTAGCCCTTTCCAAGCGCGACCTTGAGCTCTCCATCACGTTGAACGAAGTGTACGCAACACATGCCTTGTTGGAGCGACATGCCGTAGAATTGGCCAAGGACGATAGCTCGCATCTCGGTGTGATTCTTTCGGAGCTCGGCCCTGCTCCGGCCCAACTTCCGCGCAAGGAAAATCGCGCTATCAACCTGCCCCTGTTCAGCAAATGGGAAACGCCAATTGACGACCTCACAGCTGCTCTGGACATTACGCAAGAGGAGATCTTCTTCATGGAGGCCAAGGGAACCTTCGTGATGATACTGAGATCCTTACCTCCGAACAGCTCCATCACCCGTAGGCCGCTGAGACTGGACCGCATCGCCGAAGCAGCAGCCACCACAAAGAACGACTCCGTCATGGTGAAGAAGGGTATCCGCAGTATGGAACTGCTGAGCCAACTCCAAGAGCTTGGTGTCATAGACAAGGAAGACGGATTTGCGCTGCTCCGCGATGAAGTTGAGCAAGAGCTGGTGCACTTGGGATCGATGAAGGAAAAAGTGGTGGAGGAGACCAGGAAACTTGAAGAGGTGTTCCGCACCATCCGCGATCACAATGCCTACCTCGTAGGGCAGCTCGAGACCTACAAATCCTACCTCCACAACGTTCGAAGCCAGTCGGAAGGAAAGACTAGGAAACAGCAGAAGCATCAAGTACTGGGGCCCTATAAATTCACCCACCAGCAACTCGAAAAGGAAGGTGTCATCCAGAAGAGCAATGTGCCGGAAAATAGGAGAGCTAACATCTACTTCAATTTTACCAGCCCACTGCCCGGAACCTTCGTCATCTCCCTCCACTACAAGGGTCGCAACCGTGGCCTGCTCGAACTGGATCTAAAGCTGGACGACCTTCTCGAGATGCAGAAGGACAACCAAGAGGATCTAGACCTCGAATACGTGCAGTTCAACGTCTCAAAAGTCCTCGTGCTTCTGAATAAGCGATTCGCTCGCAAGAAGGGGTGGTAGAGCCACACCCTTTACACTGCGACGATGCTATGATACCCCATTTCCCACTACGTCCCTCACTTTCCGATGTCATATATGACGCACGTAATTCTCCAAGTTTCAAATCAACTGAATGAAGCACATCTGGGACCCGAGGCGTTAGGCGTATTCGGGAATTTTGCTTGCTATTCAGTTCTTTGAGGATACCCCGGGTGGTGAGCGACCATGACAATGGAACACGAAAGGCAGGCTACGGATCACACACAGCGGGGCCGGTGTTGTGTGTAATGAAAAGCAGATGTTAGTTGCGGGGCGGCAGATTTTCCTTTGTCATTTCTATCGTTCCATCCACCATATTTTCGCATCTCTCGCTTTTAATACGCATGATACTGTCGGCTTGCGACGCGTCGTGGTTGGCACGCGGGGGTTGAGGCAGGTCCATTAGCGGTATGGAAAGGGCGTGTGTCAGCCTCCGTGTTCCTCCGACCAACGTTCTCAGGCCGACAGTGCTGGGTACCGCGAAGGCAATATTCCTTTTTGCTATTCTTTCATGTCGTTCTTTGTTGTTGCGTCGTCGGCAGGACCGAGTGGGCTGGGTGGATTGTGGTCTTTAACAAACGATATCCCGGATGTAAGATTATGGAGGTTCATAGTGAAATGTATGCATAAATGGAGCTTTGTGTCTGCCGTTCTGATGATCCATATCCATGCCCCTGCCAGAGATCAACAACGGATGTGCACGGGAGCAGGGTCAAACGCGCGCTATCCGTGGGTATGACGAAATGGTTGAGCGGGCTGTAGACGCTGAGATGAGGGCTCTCAAGATGCTTTGTCTTTGGTGTCCGTTGCGTCACGCGGGATGGTGGTGTTCGCCGACATCGCTGCGCGTTATCTGAATCGTGAGGCAGCTTATCGGCTCAGTAGCAGTAGAGCGTCGAGCCGGAATCCGACGGCTGACGGTGTTACCTTTGACGCGGCCAACTGCATCCTGGTCGAGTCTCGTCGGCGTGGCACGCCGCTTGCGCAAGTGATCGCTAGGCGGAAACACGCCATACGGCCATCTCATTAGCTAGCTGCGGGAGCTCGCCAGTCATCCGTATACCAACGCCTGATGGCTGAGACTTGCTTTGACTCTTTCACATACACTACAACTGACTTGGCTGCTCCCTTCCCATTCTTTCATATATCAAATATATTATCTTGTATCGTTTGCGCACGGCGACTGGAGCGACCATGTCGAGCAGCACGGCCATTGCTATCCCACAGCGGAGCAGGAAGCAGAGCAGCAGGGCGGGAGAGGAGAGCGCGAGCCCCGCGAACAATGGCTTCGAGTACGGCAGCTATGGCAGCGTGAGGGGGGAGGATGTCGCTGCCAGCCCGAAGACGGGATCTGGACGGCGGCCGTCGCTGATGTGTATGTCATGTCTCTCGTCCATTGTTCCCTCTAACGCGGGCACAGCACCTACGTTCTCCCGAGCTGAACACACCGTCATCAACGTCGGCAACTCGGATATGCCGCGGCTGGTACGTTATACCTGCATTACGAGGCAGCGCGGGAGGCGGTGCTGACCAGTGTTGCGAGCAGATCTCTTGCGTGAAAGCGTCGCAAGGTTTCACCTGGAATCAGGGTTAGTTCCACTTCCACTCGGCCCCAAATGTGAAGCTGCGATCAGTGACGATCCCTGGGCTGTTCGCTGCGACGAGATCACCTGCTTGTTTCAGGCAAGCGTCGCAGGCTGCTCGCCGCGAGTTTCGCCCTGCGCGACCGGCCATTCTTTCTTGTCTGCGACGACGGTGGGAAACAGACACTAGGGGGCTGAGGCTGACTCTTGCAAACAGAGATATTCCTCCCCAGCTACGCGAATCTCGATTTCGACGACCTGGAGCGGAAGCAAGACCCCGTAGAGGAGATTGTCGTTACGGACGAGGAGGTCGCGCAGATGTTTCCTTCATAAGGTATGGTGGGCATCGTCACCGTTCGCATACGCATACTAGGAGGCGCAACTGAATATCTGGATGGGCTACCTTTGTACTTGAAGTAAGACGTCCGTCTTGCATGGGCACGCAACGGAGCCATGGGGAATTATTTTGGTCTTTTGGGATGGCACAGGCGTTTGGACGGGATTGTCTCTTCACTCATGGGCTATGGTTATGAAGGGGTGGATGATTGCTTATGGGCTTTCGCTCATTAATGGAACATGGCCCTTGTTCATATAGCGGAGGGATGGAGTTGGCTGGTTTGCTGCGCTATATATGCAATGTATTTCACTCTTATACATAAGTCTCATTTTCATTGAGTTTATCTATTAAACGCTGGAGGGTTGACTCCTGTATGGGCTCAGAGTTGCCCGTCCTTTCCGCAGCCGTTCCGACGGTTAGCCCCACTCTCCTGCATGACAACAACACGCTATCAGCCGTTATCTTCACGTGCGCGCGCGGCCCGCTTCCGCGTCAACAAAACAACCAACACAGCGCAGCAATCAACAACTGCACTACCCGCGCCTGCGAGCTATCGCCGAGCACAACGCCACGTCAATCACGCGTCCACTACCGCACGAAAATTCCATCTACCTGCCACTCTCTTGCGCAACACCAAACGCTCCCCTCGCAACGCGCCCTGCGCAAAACACCACGCACCTCCCCCACCCACGCACTATGGACCCCGAACACCGCAAAATCGAGCTCCAATCCCCCGCGGACCTTACCTACCTCACGTCCCAAATCCGCACGCTCGCGCGCTCTAAAATTGACCAAGCCTTCCCACCGCAACCCGACACGAGCGCGCCCGACGAGCTCCGCACACAAGTCGAGGCCCTCGTGGAGGCCTTCGTCGCGCAGATCCTCGCCGGCATGCGGCACAACATCAGCATCAACGGGGTGGACGTGATGCCGCGGGGGGTGGTAGACGAGCACGGCGAGATTGCGGCGTCGGTCGGTGCGGACGAGGAGGGTGCAGATGCGGTGATTGAGGAGTTTGAGCCGTTTGATGAGAAGTTGAGACGGCGGCTCGGGGCGGTCGTGGAGAGGAGGGATAAGTTGGTGGGCGAGGTGAGTCGGCAGAGGAGGGAGGTGCCGGGGGCAGCGGCGAGGAGGTGGGAGGAGAGGTGGGTGAAGGAGACTGAGGAGGTGGTGGAGAGGGCGAGGGTGGATGTGAGGGAGGAGGATGTGGAGGTGCTGGGAGCGATGAAGAGGCAGGAGGAGGTGGAGAGGAATTGGGAGAGGGCGGTTGAGGGGTTGAGGCGGTTGAATAAGGGGTTGCCCGAGACGAGGGCGAGGCTGGAGAGGTGTGGTGAGGTGGTGACGTATCTGGGTGGGAAGAAAGAGAGTTGAAAGTTGGACATGGGTTTGCTTTTGGGTTGGCGTTGTCTGGGCGGCTGGCGGGTGTTGGGCTGAACGAGATACCCGCAAATTCATCCGCTTTGCGCTTCTGGTTCTTCCGTATTCTAAGGAACCATGTTCACAAATTATTCCGATATTGATATACATATGTATGGCAAAACGTATGTTCCAAATCCCAAGGGTATCTAACACCAGCAACGCCATAAACAAAAACAAGATTTGGCCTACTCTTCTTCCTCCTCTTCATCATCTTCTTCATCATCATCTTCCTCCTCCTCCTCCTCTTCTTCTTCCTCCTCGTCGTTTGTCTCCTGTACAAATGCATCAGCGTCAATGGGATTCTCCAGACGTACATTATTAGTCTCAGCCCAGGCCTGTACCCTCCTCTTGTTGATGACATGGCCCTTCTTCTTCCGCTCGAGCACACCCATAGCATTCAATGTATGATGTATATCGTCGACGGTTATCGAGGTCGCCTCGTGCAGGTCCGTGATGGTGAGCTTCTTCTCCGGCCACTCGATGATGGTGCGCGCAAGCGTCTTCGACCAATACGCCATGTACGCGGCACGACCGTGCGACGACAGCGCTACACAAGCGTTAGTACATGCTTAATTGACTTCATATGCTCGAGGGAAGGCTCACGCTTCTCCGGCCCACCCTTCCTCCCATCCTTCCGCCCAAGCTCATAACTCGCCGCAATCAACACCTGCGCGAACCCCTGCTTCTGCCACGGCGGAAACACGCATATACACGCCAAATTATTGTTATCCCAGCTCAGCTTCTCCTTCGAGAAGAAGCCGACGACCTGCCCACATGGTGGTCCGTCGTCGCCCATCAGTGTGTTCGGGATATTCGGATTGGGGTCGTCGAGCACGAGGAGGTAGTACAGGAACGCGGAGACGTCGTAGAAGACGGACTTGATGTGGAGGAAGAGCTTAGCGAAGAGGGAGAGGTTCTGCGCGTAGAGCTTGTGGTCTGCGCCGTCGAGCTCGTAGATGGAGAGGGTGCCGGAAGTGTAGATGACGGTGCCGGGTGGAGGCGAGGTGCGTGTGGGACATGCTTTCTTGATCGCGTGTTAGTTACGGTACCTATATATGTCCTATATGCCGTACTATAGCGAAGACTTCGTCTTCTGTCTAAGAAGGATGGAATGAGGCAGACTCACCAAATGCTGCAAGAACGGCACCAGGTCTGTCGTGTACTTGAAGCACCACTGACACACGTACAGTCTGTTTACTGACTTCCCAATAATCTCTTCGGGGTAGCCCTCGGAGGAGAACCACGGCTTCAGGATGAGGGAGCCGAGGACGACGTCGTGGACGTTGAGGGTCGGGGGCTCGGTAGGGTCTTTTTCGGCGTCTTTGAGATCGCGTTTTGCGCCGTGCGGGGCGATGCCGTTGGTGAGGGCGGGACTGATCGCCATCGAGGGGGAGGGAGGCGTGCTGGAGCGTGTCCGACGCGTGCGCATCGTGTGGAGTGGGAAGTTAGGTGAAGCGGGCTAGCGTGGATGGGGCTAGAGGATGTCGCGAAGGCACGTGTTGCCCAAATTCTGGAGCAGATGTCCCGAAAGCGAGGGAGTAGGTGCGACATGTCTGCAGGACGAAGTATGGATATTAAATGGTCTGTTGTTCTTTGTGCTTGGACAATAATGCTGTCAATGGTGTAGGTGGTGGACAATGAACTTCAGCTCTGGGCAACAATACGAGCAGGCAGCCACGACGCCTATCCGCCCACAACCCGTCGATTCTCCTACAAAGCGTACAGCTTCGCAAGCATCCCGAGGCCACGCAGACGGACGGGGTAACGGCAACTCAACCTTTGTCAATTAACTTGTTTTACATCATTGAGAATCCTCGTTCCTCCCATCCGAGTATTAATTCCTTCGGATGTTTGAGCGAGCGACCGCAGCTGATCTCCAGCGCTCCGGTCCCATCTGTGACTCCTGTTACACGGTGTTTTTGGCACCGTATATTTACACTTCTGGAAAGACATTGCCCGATCTTGTTACATTGAGCGATCTGCAGGCGCGAGGCAAGACATGTCTCACCTGCCGTCTTTTTCTCGATCTGGCAGCGCTGGGTCCAGAGGGCTTGGGTCATGTGAAATTTCTCGGTCAATTTCGCATTTCAGATGAAGCAGAATCAGCCGAAGACCGATATGGAGCGTTGTATGTCGATTTTTATCCCAGTACAAAACCCCGTTCTAAGCTTGACCTCTGTAACTGGACGAGACGCTTGTTGTCCATGTGGCTTTACGTCGCGGGAGAGCGTCTTCCCGTGCGCCGACACTCGAGGAAAGCATTTACTTTCATTCCAAGAACTCGTGAGTCAGATTGTGGACGGTTTTTTCTTTTGGTGCTTTAACACTGGCAGATTTAAGAACGGAGCGCGCAGTATGGAAGCCTGAGGTTACATCCACCATTGAGGGGCTGGACAGTATTTTACCTTGGTTGCATAACTGCGACGAAAACCATCCTCAATGCAGTACTTCTTCAACTTGGATACCCACCAGATTGATTGAGATTGGGTCTCTACAACAAGATTCTCCGCCATTCATACGTCTCGTGTCAGCGCAAGGCCTTTCTGTCACCGAAGTACGGTATACGGCGCTGAGCCATTGTTGGGGTTCGAAAGGGCAGCCTTTTGTATTGACCAAGGACCACCTGCATGTCTTTCAGAGACAAATACCATTCGAAACATTGCCCAAGACGTTCCGGGATGCGATCTTAGTGACATATAAGCTTGGGCTTAAATACCTATGGATTGACAGTCTTTGCATTGTCCAGGACGACCCTGGTGATTGGAGCCACGAGGCAGCCACTATGGACTCTGTTTACAAGCACGCTTATGTAACGTTGGCCGCGACAGCGTCTAGCGATGGTACTCAAGGCTTGTTTCATACGAGGCACGAAACGGTCGGGTTGAGCATCTCACTAAACTACGAGCAGGCATCGAATTGTTCCATAGTCCCTCCATACGAGCTGCTCATCAAAACCAGTCGAGCTTCAACGGAAGCACTCTCGCAAGCTCCTTTGTCACAACGCGGTTGGACGCTGCAAGAAATCCTCCTGTCGCGTCGTGTTGTGCACTTCACAAGCTCGCAGCTGATATGGCAGTGTCGCACATCGGTCCAGTACGAGGACAACATAACAACGGAGCAACGCAACGACGTACCTACTCCTGAAGCGCCCTTGTACACGATATACCATTGTTGGTGGAAGTGGGTTGAAGACTATGCCCAGAGGAAATTGACCAAGAAGAGCGACAAAATGGCGGCATTGGCAGGCCTGACGAAATACATGCAAGAGCGTACAAATGATGAGCCCATTCTGGGACTTTGGAAGAACAATCTCAGCAGCGATCTGCTCTGGCAACGAAACACCGCCAAGCCAATTGCTCCGACTCGCGACCATGCTTTTCCGACCTGGACGTGGATGAGCCTCGACGCGCCGCCCAGGAATGTTTTCTCGCTGTCGTCGAACTACGTATATACATCCTCTTTTGAGCTTCTTCATGCCTCGGTCTCATGGGACGGAGAGCCGCTCACTTCCACAATCAGATCATCGCGCCTGGAACTGCGAGCTAAGGTCATACACTGTACTTTCCACCATGAACCCAGGGGTTGGTGGGGCTACGATGCGTCGAAATACACCATTATGATATCCGGCAGCCATGGGCGCGAGACTGATCCTACAGTCACGTGTACATTTGATCGTCTGGAGCGGTATCCAGGAGACCTTGACGCGTACTGCATTCTCATAGGCCAAACATGGAACGGCGACCATTATCCATCGAGTCGTCATATGCTCATTGCAACGCCGGTGACACCAGACGGAGGAACTTTTGCAAGACTGGGCGTAGCGGAACTGAGCATCCCGAACTTACTGACGGGCCAGGTCATATCGCTAGATCCATTCAGGGATATCGAGCCCCAAGTCGTGATTTTGCAATGAGTTTATACCGGATACCACATTCGAAGTCAGAGTGCGACTATTGCGTCCGTGTATCACTTCAATTTTTCTACGAGCTGAGATTGTAGGGCTGACAAGTTATTCACGAGCGGATGCGAAAGGAGTCATACTGTATAACAGAGCAATGGGACGAGGATCTTCGGCATAATGCTGTATGGCAAAGAAGCCAGTCCGGAGCACAAGAGTCACCAACAACGTACATTTGTAGAATTTGCGCACTCCAGAAGCCCAGAGTCCCAATAGATCGAATAATAGAAGAACTATCTCGTAAATGTAAAGCTCGTATCCAAGATATTATGCAAGAATGTTTTGTGCCAGACGTCGGCGTTGGCCAGGGAAGAAGCGAAAAACCCACGCGACCGATACGGTCTCCGTCACCCATTCGAATAACAGCACTTCTACAAGCCCTAGCACTTGGCCAGACCAGCCGCCTCGTCGGGATTGCTCGGGATGACACCCGCCTCGACAGCGTTCCTGTAGCCCCAACGGTAATCATCACCAAGCTGGACCTTCCAGGACCAGAAGAACCAACCCAGACCCTTCTCGTAAGCCTGGACTTGCGCGCCCCACCACTGCTTGTACCAGTCCTTGTTGCCCTGCGGCTCCCAGTCTGCGTTCATCTCCTGGTTAGAGTCTACAGCCAGACTCCATTCGCCAACGACAATGGGACTGTTGTTGTTCCCGCCAAACGTGTCACCGCAGGAGGTAGCAATGTAGGAGGGCTTGCTCTGTTCGATTTGCGCCCACTTGAGGTAGCGGTGGTCGTCGAACGCCACGTCATTCTTGTCGCCGAGGACATTGCGCGGGTTACCAGCGCCCCAGGACTCGGCCATATACTGGATGGTCAGCTTCCTGTCTTCGGAGACGCCCAGGTTGGCCTCAGTCTCGCGGATCTTGCTGTAGGCGGTGGCGTAGAATTCGGGGATGAGGCTGTCGTGGGTCCTTTGGGGCTCGTTGAGGACTTCGATCATGCCGGTGGTGCGGTAGGCGTCGTTTTGGTGGATGCGCTCGGTCATCTTTTGGAGGAATGTGTAGGCGCGCTCGTATTGTGAGGTTTGGTAGAAACCGGCCTCTTCCGAGTACTGTTAAATGTTAGTACGGGCGCCGTATAGTTGCATCGACTGGGAAGATTTACCTGTCCGGTGAAAGGCTGGTGGATCTCTTGGGAGAACGGAGCGCCGTGGAGATCTAACACGACGTACATATCGCGTGCAGCAGCCCATCCCGCAAGTCGATCCATGTACTCCAGGCCACCCCGCGGAAAGTGCTCGCTTGCATCGACGAGCTCTTCAACCATCCAGTAGCCGACAGGGACACGCACAGCGTTTAGTCCCAGCTGCTTCATCTTGTCCAGATCCTCTTCGGTGATCCATGTGTCCCAGTGCTGCTTGAAAGCTGCATCAGCAGCATCTTGCCCGAGCTTCAACACGCAATCAAATTCGGATTTTTGGTCGCCGCATCCCATCTCACTCCACGCTTGGCCCATCATCCATGGCTCAACAATGAAGAGTGATCCTAGATTGACGCCGCGAATCTTGTCCGGGTTATAACGCCTGTTGATGGAGCGGCCTTGGCCAATAGAGAGGCTTCGGGTCTCAGATTTGAAGAGTCCTCGCTCTGCTGGAAGCCATGCGCTGACTGCGCTGGTGAGTGTCAAAAGCGAAAGTAAGGAACCCCTCATTTTCAGTGCAGCAATAGGCTTCAATGGCAATAGCGCTAGGCGCGATACTCGAATGTTAAAGATAGTAGAACGATTGATATCGAGAGAACAATAGTGTGGCTAGAACAAAATGAATCAAATGAACGTGACGAAAGAAAGTTGGAAAGGAATGACGAAGAATAGACCTGTGAAAGGTGTGGATGGACCAGAAACTGAAGTTAAGAGACGACTGCCATGTTATACGGATCTCATAATGCATCTGGCTGACTGCCTACACGGGCTAAGCATCGGAGAAACGAGCAATACACGCAAGCTCGAAGTTCGGGTGCATGGTCGCCAATCTGCCGGCCAGGGTGAACAGGCCTTGTAGTGGCCTTAAACAAGACAAGGGAGGATTGGCGACCATGCACCTGAACTTCCTAGAATGATGGAAGGCGAGGAAACATGAAGCGCCACAACCACCCTCTCGTGGGATATTGGACGCCATTGATTTGCGTCCATCCAATCAAATCCGCTTGGCGTCAGCAACTGCGCAGTCCAAACGGTTGTGGACACTGATAATTGGCAAAAATACAATGCTAGACGCAGGCGTTCAGTCCTACGGAGATTGATGGTCAGGGGCCATATCGGACCAGGGTGGAGCGAAGCTTGTCTTCTGCTGTGAGTGAGCGATCTGCTTGTCCGCTTAAGCTTACAGTAGCGCCCGTGGGCTGGCTCGGAAAAGTAAGCAAGCGCAATACGAGCACATCTGTGGAGTTCCGTGGTAGATGTTTCAGGAAGCGGTAGTGAGCCAGGAGGTTAGTAAGCTCATTCTGAAACAAAGTCAAGGCGGAGACATGTAGAAGGAAATGTGGGGTCGTGGAAAGAAAGAAAGAAGGTTTCCAAGAAACAACGTGGAAGAGCTCGTAATGATTCTTGGCAGGATTATGCCCCAAGGATAGCTCGATTGACTTGGCGAAGGACTGAAAGCGTTGTACGAGTAGGGTGCGTGAACTACGCGTGCACGGCCCTTGAGGTCTGTCCGAAGCGTGTTCGGACTCAGCCCCAGCCGCAACATAATATGAGAATTTGAACTTATCCATCGTGATAGTATTAAGGCGTGATGATCCCTGGTTCCCATGATGTTTTTTTGGACTTGAGAGACCCAACAGCGCTGTTCATACCTCGGTGGTTTTCAGTAAGACACCGTTCAGTTGGGGATGATTATGGAAGATCTCGGTGGGGCCGGGTACGAAGTAAATGAGTAGTAGTAAGCATCAGCAGATTCCGAGAGTTTCCCAATATGTATTCCGTAGGTAGTGTTAAGAACGATAGCGCGAAAGAGAGGACTAGGTAGAGAGGAGAGATGCGCATCGTGCTTAGGTAATCTCTTACTCACCAATCGAGGTGCCTTAGAAGCTTTTCGACTCGCATAGCTCTTTCTTCCTTGTTGCGATCATCTTCCTCAGGGAAGAGGAATCTTCTCGAACCAATAGAGTCAGCGAAGTGGAATTGGACCCTACATACAGGTCATTCACGTAGCGCTCGATGCAGTATTGCGCATCGCAAATTCTACGTCTTTAACAACCCCTTCGAAACCTATCATCATCTAGGCAACTTGGCGCACGTGCTTGTTCAGCTTATACAAGTCTTCTTTTGCAAGTGTTTAGGTATATTCCGATGACACACAAAACTATGTTTCCAATACTGGAATCGGTTGCTGCATCCTCCACGTGTGGTTATGCCACTTCTAAGTCCCACGTTATATCCAGCAAACGTCAACCCAGGTTACGATGTCGCAATTCGAAGCACCACCCACCCCACGCTTCTCCGCACCAATGGAGCGCCACTCCCACCGGGGTATATGTCTGTTAGAGAAGCCTGCCCCACCATGTGGCATCATTTCGAACTCAGCGGTATAGACATACTTCATGGAGATAACGGCTGGTCCTATTGCGTTTCCCTTGAAAAGAGCAAGTCCTTGCAGCATGCAATCCCACGGTTGTCAACTTTCGCAGAAGTCTTCGTTCGCCACTTCGGTCCCAACCCCAAAAAATGGCTTTGCACAAGGCGCACGAGAGAGAGGTTGAAGAAATACAGCCTTCTCCGCCTGTAGCGTCCGAGACGTCATCCCAGTTTGACGACACATACGAGGCGTACAAGAAGAATCAGGGCAATGAGATAGATCCGGCAGAGGCAAAGAGCGTCTTGCGCAAGATTGATTTTCGCATCGTGCCGATCCTATTCTTCACTTATCTTTTGCAATATCTCGATAAGAATGGCATCAATTATGCTTCCGCATATGGATTGTCCGAAGGGACCAACTTGAAGGGACAAGATTTCTCGTGGTTGGGTACTTATTTCGAGCTGCTTCGGAAAACGACGGTTCATTAATGGATGCTAAGGCTCGATTTTCTACTTCGGATACCTTGTGGGACAATATCCGTCAGGCTATCTGCTTCAGCGCCTGCCGATAGCGAAATTCTTGGGGTTCACGACACTAGGTGAGTGGCTTTCAAAGGACCGCCCTAGCACCGGTCATTAATAGTATACAGGCTGGGGCATCATCCTCATGACCACTCCAGCGTGCCATAACTTTGCCGGCATCGCTTCGAATCGCTTTCTCCTAGGTCTACTCGAATCCGCTGTCAACCCAGGATTTGTTCTTATCATGAGCATGTGGTATTCAAGCGCAGAACAACCGCTCCGATTAGCAGCATACTATTGCACCAACGGTATCGCGACGATGTTTGGGGGCTTGATTGGCTACGCTGTCGGCCACATCAAAACAGGTCTTCCCAGGTGGATGTACGTGTTCCTAATTTTCGGGTCGTGCAGTATCCTCATGAGCGTGGTTACGTTGCTATTCCTTCCGGACCTGCCGACTACCGCCAAGTTTCTCAAGGAACCTGAACGCATCATCGCGGTTGAGCGCGTCGCGGCAAACCGACAAGGCGTGAAGAATAGGCATTTCAAGAAGTATCAAGCATGGCAGACGTTGTACGATCCCAAGACTTGGATCCTCTTTGTCATGGCAACGGGCGCGCAGATACCCAATTCTGCACTCACTAGTGTAAGCAAACCGCCGCTGTTTATTTACCATGCAGTATACTAACAAGATTTTTAGTTCAGCTCCATAATCATAAAGTCCTTCGATGTTGACACGCTCGGCACACAATACCTCCAGATTCCTGGTGGTGCCGTTCAATTTCTCTCCCTGATCTCGGGCGGCTTCATTTGCACGCGCTTTCCCAACTCACGCTGTTTGACCATGACCGTCGCAAACACTATCTGTATAATCGGCGCCGCGATGCTCGTCGGACTCCCGGCCCACAATAAATGGGGTCGTCTCGTCGGTCTCTGGCTATGCTACTTCCAGGGCCTAGGTTTCAGCATGAGCCTTACAATCGTCAGCTCGAATGTAGCAGGGTATACAAAAAAGCAGTTAACCGGGGCTGCGCTGTTTACTGGATATTGCGTCGGTAACATCATTGGTCCCCAGACGTTCAAAGACTCCGAGAAGCCGGGGTACCGGAGTGCGTATATTGCGTAAGTGATCATCCTTGTGCGGAGATACTTCTGCTAATGACAAGCAGGATGTTGATTGGTTACTGCATCAAGTTACTCATGGTACTTGTGCTCTACGCGTATATGTGGAGTGTAAACAAACAGAGGGATTGTGAGTCCGCAAGTGGAATCCACCTCACGGACGAGGAAGAGAAGGCTGCGGTGGAGGCAGGGATGCTGGATGTGACTGAGATTGATAACAAAGGTTTTAGATACATTCTATAGCGGAGGCAGTACATCACGATTGTGACTGTGTCTCTCAGGTAGGCTCGTGTTTTCAATGACGCGGTAGCCCAGCGTTTCCCCGCATTAACTTAGGGCACGCTAGGGATTGGAGCCTTCCGCTACACCACCTGGGCAAGTCTGTTGTAAGCCGAAAACACGTATAAGTACAATCGCAGAACCGTTTTGCTCAAGAGCAGCACTGCCAGTGCAATTTAACCACAATGAAAGCACCCTTTTTCACGGCAATGCCCCTCGAGCTGCGCGAGAGAATCTATGCGAACCTCCTGACATATATTCCCAACCCCGACTCCACCCCTGCGCCAGCATCACCAATTTGCGCGCTCCTCACTCTGAACCACCAAATACATGAAGAGGTCACTGCCTTCCTACCATCACAATTGCTCGTTCTGCTGAAAACCAACGATACGGAGTTCATTAAGCGCATGCTGGACGCCCTATGGGGTGAATCTATTACGCCGATAGTCTCATCAGCTGCGCTCTCGCGATGGAACAATTTCCAAGAGCCACTGTAATGCGCCCATAGCCATGGAGCTGGAGTTCTACATGTTCAGGTCCGATAAAGCGGCGATTAGCTACCCCGCGTTCCTGGTTCCTGCTAGTGCGCTGAAGACTGTGGTCAGCGTGCAAGGTCATCCGAGTTTCTACATCTGGACTATGCAGTCTTTGTTCTCGGTTAAGCTACTCAACACATTATCTTTCGCAAGAGAGGAAGCCACAAGACTGCTTTTGGACCCATACATTCAAGCACGTGCATTCATGCCGCCCTCATTCGTGGCCATCACGACCGAAGGCGTGCAGCCCGAGACGACAGACTTGCTGAAGCAGAGACTGAAAGGCGACTATGCGGTTGGAGGGCTCCTGCAAAAACTCAGAAGCTTGCAGTACAGCGCGACACCCGGCGAGGAAACCAATTGGACTCAAGCAGCTGGTCGTTTCCGCATGAGGAGAAAGTTTGCAGAGTTACTGTGGGAGAACCACCGAGAGTGCTTGCGCGTACCGTCGACGTCATTTGATGGGATCCATGCTTGATGGATTATGCATAGCGGTATCTGCGGGAACCTAGTTCAGATCCTTCTCAACGTTGGAACGGATGGACCTGTGCCAAACATACCTACGGGGAAGAAAGAACACGTCTATGAGGCTTTCGTAGAGGCGAGAAGGGCTGCTGAAGATGCGATCAGGTATCTGGGCCCGCTGCCTGAGTGGGGGATATCTGGTACTGGGACATCGCAGCATGCGCTCACGGCGCTGAGGAAGAGCAAGGCGAAGATAAGCTTCAGGGCGCACGGAGCTTGCAAAGGCATGCGTGACGTAGATGCGGCCGTGGGATATTTGAAGGAGGCGATGAGATATGAACCGGAGACAAGCGAGAATCTGTTGGCTCGAATTGAGGAACTAAAGAACCAAGGGGCAAGTGACGAAGGGAGTGAAGGCGTGGTTAGGTGGGAGTAGGTGCGGTCTGAGATCTTTGTTCGGAATCCTTCTATGTGTTCATTGTTTTCGACAATTGTAGTGAGCCTGTAAACACGGCGTACACGTGTGGTTTCCACTCTGCCACAATGCTTTAATATGGTACTGCATTTGCAGTATGTAAACCTACCTATGGTAGGAAGCACACTGTGAGAGTGGAAGTGTTAGCGCGGCGCTAAAGACATATTGGGTTAGGGGCTTGAAGAGACACCCACGGAAGTGAGTGAAATCGATGGAACGCTGGCTCCAGGCGTAATTCAACACGTTCCGAGGGCATCGACCTGACCATCGAACGACTGTACCGTGCGCGTGCAGGCTGCGGGACGGTCCGCTCTCAAACACTTTACTGCACGTTCTTTCAATATATTCAACCCTACGTCCGACTGCGCAACGTGCCTAAGCGACCCGCTGCAGGGCGATTTAACCGCTACCAGAGATCTTAATCTGACACTTAACATCTGCTTTGATCCCGCAACATGCACGCAACATGCGATGTACTGACAACGTGCTCACGTTGCGTGAGTAGACTGATAAGCGGTCGTAGCTCTCAAGCCATGACCTGTTTGGTGCCCCATGAGTGCATATGCGCAAGTTAGCCGGCGCGGGCGACAACGGTCAACCCGGCCTCAACAGCATCTCGTCGAACTACGACTGTAGTCATTGCGGACTTGGTCGCAATATCCACTGTACTCGCATCCATCGTCCCTTGGTAATGATCTCGAATCTCTGGGCACAACTGTGCGGTACACCATGGTGCGCTGGCGTTGGTTGGCCCGACCCAGTGTTTCCTAAATGGAATTGTAGCCTTTCCAGGGTTTGACAGCTTGTCGTTGAGCTTGTGCTCTCCTAGGTTCTGATGTAATAGAAAATTTCGGCTGTTTCCTGAGATAATATAAACTTCCGTACATGTGCAGCTCCTTCCTTTCTATCCACCTTCCGTTTGAGCTCTTTCAGTTGTAGCCGACGAACAGCAACCTTCACCTCAAAGTAGGATTGGGCAAACTTGCTCATTACTGCGCGCTCGCCGCCCGCAGCCGGTCACACATTAACAGGCTGTATCCTTACTTAACCTCATTCTCGTCAGCTTCCTCCTCACGACCTCCCACTGAGCCCCCACTTCGGTTGACAACAATGTCTCACTCAATGGCGATGTCGGGCATGGATATGGGCTCTGCTACGAGCATGGCGGCGATGCCCTCAAGCACTGCGATGAGCGGCATGGGTCACGACATGGGTGGTATGGACATGGGCGGCATGGATATGGGCGGTAGCGGCGGCGCTCACGCCTGCAAGATCAGTGTACGATGCTCCAGCAGTGTAAGATATGCATGAACTGACCGCGAGGACTACAGATGCTTTGGAACTGGAACACCGTTGATACATGTAAGATTGCTCAACTTGGAGTAACACACAGCGCTAAAACAATACTAAATGGATCTCGCTAATAATTGCTAGGCTTCATCTCGAGCTCATGGCAAAATACCTCCAAGGGCATGTTCGCTGGCTCATGCATCGGCGTGATCTTCCTCGTCCTCGCACTCGAAGCCCTCCGCCGCGCCGGCAAAGAGTACGACCGCTACATCATCGCACAGTACAACCACTCTCTTGCAGATGCTTCTCCAGACACGTCGGCTTCCTCAAACGCAGTCAACAAGAACGGCTCATCTGATGTTGCTCGCGCGGTACCTACTAAGCACAAATTCCGCCCGAACGTACTACAACAGGCCCTCCGCGCTTTGATACACATGTACGTTCAATCAGCCGTTCCATTGCACACCGGAAGTAACACAACCGACCAACCAAAAGTTGGTCGGCTGTTGTATTGCTTACCCTGAGGCACCACGATGGACCACGGCAAAGCTAATTTTCGATCGTTTTCTAGGCTCTCATTCGCCTTCGCGTACTTCGTCATGTTGCTGGCCATGTACTACAACGGCTACATCATCATCTGCATCTTCATCGGCGCATACCTCGGTTACTTCATCTTCGGTTGGGAGTCCTTTAGCGTTACGCAGCGCGGCCAGGACCGTCTGGAGGAAGAGGTAACAGTGTGCTGTGGCTAGGAGGACAAGCACGAGCACGAGCACGCGCGAGAAGGCACGGTCGAGGAACATGAGCGAGATTTCCCCATGCTATAAACACACTTGCGGAATACCCCTGGAGACACCAGAGAGCATTAGTGGCTGCGCTGCCGGGATCGCGCACGTCGTTCAGATACTGGGATGGAAATGGATACCGAATCATATATAAAGAGCGTGCAAGGCTTGAGACAAAGTATTACACTGATTGCTATGTGCGCGGTTGCGACGTGGCGCTATGGTGATTTGACGGGGAAGCGTACCCTGTGTGCAGAGAAACTCCCGCGCCTCCACCCCTTCAAAACTAATATTTCATTTTTTTTTTCGTGTAGGCGGTGTGTCATTCGCTTCAATTGTTTCAATTCACATCCATAGTTTCCAGCGCAGTCGCAAATGAACGAGTAGATTCTATGACGTCATCTCTTGCCCCCAGCCCGCCTCTATGCTTCCCTCCGCTGGCAGTGACATGCCATCCTCTCGAGCTAAAACGCCCACTCTACACTACTCACACCCGCTTCTCTTACTCCATCGGCAAAAAGCCGCTTTATTTATGCTATACAGGCACATCAGTACCTCTTCCCCTATACTAAACCACAGAAACCAGAAACCAGAAAATCCCACAGGGCATTTATCGCACCCACAGCCAACCCCACAATTACACGCCCCCCAAAGAAGCACAGTCACAGTTAGGCATCTTGCCTCGCTTGTTAAACTTCGCATTCCGAGGGTGGAGCGTGGTGATTCTTCGTAGATAATCGTTTCCGCAAGAGGCGTGGTGGGATCTGGGTTTGCAGTTGTACGGACACGACGGCGCGTAATTTGTACAGCGTGTGAGGAAATCGTGTGGCGCAAGCAGCCCGGTGGTCCCGAACGCACAGGATGTCTGGTACTTCCGCTGCTCTAGCAGGCGTCTGCAGTATTCCACATGTACAGTTCGCGGCCGCACTACGCTGAGATCCGCTGTACTTATGGGAACTTGTGTTCCAAGCAATGTCTACGTTCACGCACCGAAGCTGAACCTTCATATCCATCAAGAAAATGGTGTCATGCGTTCCCCGGAATCCCAGGGCTCCGACCTATATAGATCTCCAAAGTGTATATCAATAAATGCGCTTTGTTCAAGACCCTTATAAGAACGGAGAGAAACCAATTAGCTATAATCAAGTTGAGTCTGATATTTCATTGCTCTAGAAGTTGGATGTTGCCCCAGATGCGCCGTACTTCTCTATACTCGCTGACACATCCGAGAAAGTTCCGCACCAAAGATTGAAAGACACAAAAAGTGACGAAACAGTTTATACAGAACGAAGGTAGGTGCTAGTAGTGCACTGGTACAATGAGAAATAAGCGAAGATTTCGGAAGATACAAGTAAGTGAGCAAGTAAGAGAAGACAAAACAGCCAGAGCAGTTCAAACGACTTGAATATACAGTCAGATACCTTGAGCGAGACAAAAGGTCCGCGTACGAAAGAAAATATAGAGCTCGCTAGGGTATGAAGGCCGGACGCCCGAATAGGAGGTAATACGTGAAGAACCAATGCTAAAAGATGTAAAAAACGAGAAAGAATGTAAGAAACTGTATAAACAACAAGAAAATAAATGCCACAAATGAAAATGAACGAAGAGCAGCCAATGAAAATCAAACGATGAGGAGTGGAGAGCGTCGTGGGTAGCATCCAAACCTGCGAGCAGCGTCTATATACTCGCCACAACATGTCCCACAATGTCCTGAGTGCGTAGATCTGCTCTTCTGAGTCCTTCCTTCCACATAGCTCTTCCCAAGGCCTCGTCGTCAAATCAGTAAAGGGTATCGAAAGCCATTCGTGATCCTGAACGCCGAGGCAAACCATTTATGCAAAACGTATAGCTCCAGCTATGATACAAAGTCAAACTGCCGGAGGGGAAGGTTTACATGCACGGATGCAAAACTTCAGCTTGACTGAAAACCGCGAAAAAGGCTACGTTCGGTATCAAAAATCCTCCATGGAAGTGTGCGAGCTCTCTCGGGAGCGTTCTTTCTTGTGCACATTGCGCTCGTGCTCGTCCCGTTTATCGCGTCGCGTGCCGAAGCTACGGCTCTTGCCACCCGTGGGCGCATGGGCTCGTGGGCACCCAGTAACACTGCAGAAGAACTCTGCGCGGTTCTTGGCGTGGTGCTGTGAGTGATGTCTGCGCAGGTCAGCCATACGGCCGAAGGTAAGGTCTTTGCAGTCCATTTTAATGCATTTGAACTTCTTGTTATCCTCGTAGACGAGTCCGATTGGTTCATCGCTGTGGTGAGAGCGCCTGGTACGGCGTTGGGTCTTGACTCTGGGCGCAGTGGTCGGAGGAGAGCGTCGAGGGGCTTGAGTAAAGGAGGATGCGTTTGGCGGAGAGAATTGCGGAGTTTGCATGGCATGATCCGTTGGAGCGCTCGAATACAAAGAGCTTGACAACTTAGCATTACAGAATCTGTAAGATGAGTGTTAGACCCACCTTGACAGTCCACCGAGTGAGCTATGTTGCTGATATTGCAGTTCTGAGTGATTCGAGCCCACTGTTGAGCGACGTGGTGTAGGAATTTGCTGGATCATACTGTCGCGGTGGGTCAGAATTTGTACTGGAGAACGCGTACCAAAAATGATCGTCCAATTGGATAGAGACCGAGGGCAGATTGTTGTCGCGTCAAGGGCTGACGTGGATGTATCCGAGGTCTCACGGCGATGTTGAAATATGCCAGGGGTTCGCGATCCATGTTTACGACGCGGTACGACAAAGGAAAAAATGTACGAATGTGCAACGTACTTCATCAATGACAAGTAAGGTGATCGACAGTTGGATGATCACGAGACCTCTGGGGCGTTTGATCTCAGCCAGGCCGCAGATTGCACGGAGGGGAGTAATCCAGAAAGGCCTTGCAAACGCCCCTCGAGGTGCGATCGTCTCGGCTATGGCCTCCAGATCATGTTGCGCGGTATCGAGAAACCACACAAGTAAGAACAGTCTGCAGCTTGAGTGGGGCACGGTGTCAGGGACGGACGCAGAACTAGAGTCAGTAACCTCACTGGAACTGTAGATGGAAAATCCTTGCACCAATTGGTCCGGAGTTGAATCCACACGGGGTGAAAGACCGCAGGCCAAAGGCTATTTTATTGTTCTTCTTGAATCCTGAGAATGGATGATGCTGACACTTTTTCGAAAATTTTAAACACTAAGGGGGAAGAGAGGGCTTACCTGGACAGAACAAACGTGGCATTTGCTTGTCCTACTTTACCTAGAGGAGAGCCGGTATTGTTCATCTGTTCCGGAAGGAAATCCATCCAGCAAACCGGTCGTGCATCCACTAGTGGGACTTCTGAATGGAAAACCTAACGAGGAACCAGGTAATGGAGGCCTTTGCAAAATCTGGTGTCCTAACAGATGTGTTCATTGGATATAGGGTTATTGCTGGATTGGTATCTCCCAGGCCGTTTTCGAAGGCACGAGTAAATTTCTGGGCTTTCTAAAGAGTCGATAGGAAGCACTTGGAGCGAAGAAGGCCTCGTTGAGTTGAAGGTCGACTCCCTGGGATCAAACTGGTCGAAAGTCTGCGCGCTGGTCTCCGAGGCCTGTAAATAACGTCGCCTTTTGTCGAATACGAACATCACTCGGAGAGAACGACGATCGAGTGTGGTTCACAGGGTGGATCCAACATTGATCATGGCACCATCTAGAATGGGTAATATCCCCGGAAAATCTGGGATACAATAGGTCGGCCTAGGCGTTGGATTTTTAACATGATACGGTGGCGATACGAAGCGGGTGGTCGTGAGCCAGATTGGTCCAGGCGACAGCGGGGTACGAGACGGATCCAGCTAAGTCCAAGATCGCCGGTTAGCTTTAAGGCGTACAGGCAGGAGAAACTCCATCCAGCAGAAGGTCCCTGGCATGCCATGGCTTCCAAGTGGCTCTCATGGAAATTTCCTCATCTGTCGCATGTAACTTTTACGAATGTATGAAGAGCACTTACTTTTTCGAGTTGTTCCTTGACATCACCATACCACCTCCCTCTGCCATCGACATGTCCCCAAAGCTCCCATGCCAGTCGTAATGGTATCTAGCATTCATCGAATCGGAAGTCGGCTGCTGGAAGGTTGGAGAGACCGGTGAGATTGTCGCTTGCAGCGTGCCAGCCGAGCCAGTAGCAAAAGAGCCCGTATGCAGCGCGGCTGCGGAAGCAGAAGGCTGAGACACGGCTGGCCGGTGAGCTGAGGTAGGTGAGGTAGGCGATCCGGTGTAGCTTGAGCCGCGAGATCTCGGCTGACTGGGTGACAAGGCCTGGTGACCGTTGTATTGTTGCTGAGCGAAGAGCTGCAGGGAGTTTTCGTTGAATTGGTGGGTCTGCTGAAAGTAAGGGAAGGCGCGATTGTTGAGCCGGAATGAGGGGTCCATTGATTGGGGACTAAAAGCGAAGGGTGTTGCAAAAAAGAAGTTTACTAGTCTAGTGGGTTCAGGGAGTTGGGTGGAAGAGTAAAAGGACAACGAGCTCAACGGAAATGAAGCAGCCTATGTATACCTCTGGAGCAAGGGCAAGGTGCCCTACTGGCTAGAGGAGGACTAGACTTGGCAAGCCACAGCCCTCTTGCGCGATTATTCGACAAGGCAGACGAACAGGCGGCCTTGACGCGACAACATGTATTCGAGTTAAGAGGACCGTTGTTTCACATGTTATGGAGAGGTCACACTACGTCCTATACGAGTGCGGCGGGCTCCGCGAGTGGGCAATCGCCCGCCTCACATTTCTGGCATAGCCCTGCACACCGCTTACCTGTCTCGTAGCTATACCGTGCCTCGGCAGTCAGTGCAACACGTCAGTCAATGCAACACCCCACCATGCAACGTACCAACTTTCACGCGCCGCATCCCCACCAATATAG
>ML976681.1:335069-368621 GCA_010015655.1 Bimuria novae-zelandiae CBS 107.79
ATAAAGTTAACTTTAAAAATAGATTAAAATATCTAAATTAGTAAATAAGAAGGCTTTAAAGCCTCCTAGTAAGCCTACTAAGAAAAAACAGCCTCAGCGTGAGGCTGTAGATGTTGATGAGGCCTCATCTGTTGCATCCGCCTCACAGTCGCGCAGAGGCCGAATCATCAGAACACCAAGTAGATATCGATAATCTAAGTAGCTAGCAATTATCTACAGGCCTCAGAGACCCCAAATCCAGAAAATCTCGTGATAATATTGATTGTGGGTGGCTCAGCAGCTTCATGTTGCTGGCCGAGCGATCTTGTTGGGGTGTTGCATTGACTGACGTGTTGCACTGACTGCCGAGGCACAGTATGCATTGCATGTAGAGTATCTTTTGCGACTAGGAGCTTTCAGAGGAGAGCATGTTGGATTATCCGATCCAGCCCAATCAGCCAGTTAGTTTCCACGCCTTTACGCTGGAATCTCCACCAGCAGAAAGAACCTTGCCTGATGGATCCCACGCTACACCGGTGACACCATCTTTGTGAGCGTTCAGAGTCTTGATCCGTTTACCCGGGTCCTCCACGCTCCACACCATGACGTTTGTGTCTAGTGAACCGCTCGCAACGAGCTTTGCGTTAGCATCCCACGCGAGAGCAGTGATGCGTGCTGTGTGGGCAGACCACCTATCCGTAATTATCTTCCAGTCACCGGAAGCCTCGAACGCATATATCTTCCCATTGTTCGCACCTGCGGCAATCTTGTCACCCGATGGAGAGAATGCTAGAGCGGATATCGGCGCCGTAGCACGACGCAGCTCTATGCCAGTGTCTTCAAGATCTGTCCCGGAGAGTGTATAGATGTGGACCAGCTTATCCTCGCCTCCCACTGCGACGTTGGATCCATGTGCAGCTATTGATGTCGGGGTATACTTGACGGATAGCGAGCTCGCCTTGTTGCCGTCTGAGTAGACGGCAATTGCATCAGAAGATGCCACGAGAACAACGCCTGATGATGCTGCTGCTACACCCTTGGGCTGGAACTTGAGCTGATTCGCAGTCCCTGTGAAGATATTATTTTGCACGGAAATAGAGCGCAGGGTATCATCCCAGCCGACGCTGAGCACGCCAGCCTCACCCTTGGAATCGGAAGGAACGAGCCCTGCCACGTAGTTGGAATGACTCTCACCGTCAACCTTGTCCGCGACGCCTGTGTTCGTGTCCCACGCGAGTATTCGGCCGTCATAGCTGCCAGTGAAGAAGGTGGATCCTGACAAGGCGGCGGCCGTAACGTTCTTTTGATGGCCGCGGACCACGCGGGTTGGCTTCGGGTTGCCGTCGACAAGGTAGTTGAGGTTGCCTTCGAGATCGACACTGACGATGAGCCCGTCGCTGCGGCCGGTGGGCCAGACGACGCCGACTTGCTGGTCTGGAACACTAGGGACGCCTTCCTCGCCCATTCTCCACGTTTGGATGGCTTTGGCGGCTTCCGGGTCCCATATTCGGACGGTCTGGTCCGCACTTGCCGTTACAAAGCGCTTCGAGTCCTTCGCCCAGGAGATGCCAAAAATACTGCCGGTGTGGACGCCTTCGCCAATCTGGCCCTTGGCCTCTCCCGTCTTTCCGTCATATAGCCAGATGCGCTTGTCTGCGCCGACACTGGCGAAGACGGAGCCGTCTGGGGCGAATGCAGTGCCGAAGACGAAGCGGTTGTGCTGCCCACGGAGGCTCGTGTTGAACTTGAAGGGCGCGCCGTGGTAGAAGACGAGGCTGGTGTCGTCGGAGCCGGTGGCAGCACGGAGAGGTCGTTGCTGGCGGATAGAAACGGTGTTGATCTGGGACGAGTGCCCTGAGATTTCTCCCACACTGTTCCCAGAGTCGGCTGTGATGCAATGTCCGAACCTCTCTTTTCCGTCACCAACCGCAATGATGCGCTGCGAGTCTCCGTCCCACGCCAGATCGTTGATGCGACCTGCAATTATGTGGTATTCGCCTAAATTAGGTCAGCCTCACTTCCGACGGCCTTGGGTGCTGCCTCATGCCGCTCACGCAGACTGGTCAGTCATCTCATTTCATACCCTTTGTAGCTCCCTCGCCTGCACAGTCCCACACGCGGACAGTGCCCGAAACATCTCCACTGGCGACATAGAAGCCAGAGGGCGCGAACCGCGCAACCGTGGTCTGGGCGGTGTGCTGTGTGTATTGTTTACTGAGGGCGGGGTCGTCGATGGAGCGCAGGAAGACCGACTTGCCAGCCTAAAGTGAGGCGTCAGAATGTATGGCTGTCCCGCATCGCATGGGCGTGCATACCGCGTACGCTATCCGCTCGCCCTTAGGGTCAGAGGACAGCGGTGTTGGCTGCCCTCGGGTCGTGGTGGGCGAGGCAGCCCAGATGGCGTCTGTGGCTGTTAGCTTTCGCAGCTCTCCGGAGGCTCCGACAGGCTTTACCCGAGGTAAGCGACATTGGTCAATCTGTATATTGACTATGAGGGCTTGAAGAGGACGTAGGAGGCCAGAATGCAGTGGGGTGTATGTGCTTGTGGAGTACGAATGTTGCTCAAGTTGGCAGGCTGCGTCAGAGCTCCTGTTTCGTGCAATCAGTGTGGCCCCTCGTTTTGGCGGGGCTGGTCCCTGCAGCTTGATGAGCTGCCCTAGCTGCTGCATGGGCAATTCACGCATGGAGCTGAACCTGGAGACTCCGACTCCGTGGCTGGGTCTAAGCGCATAGCCTATTTGCAATAATAGCGCGTGTTCACACTCCGTGTGCAATCACCGCGAGTTTCAATCATCTATCAAGCCAAGGTGGACTTTTAGAAGCTTAACAATGCGCTCGTCCTTAAGGACCTTATTCTTGCTAATAATATTCTGCCTTTACTTATATTTACTTTTCTAATATTAGCGTTAATCATTTTGCTCTTGTAGTAATTAAACAAGTTAGAAATGTTTTTATTAATGTGAAAAATATATAGCCATAGCTTTTAAGTTATAGTTAAGGTATTAAGGTACGGTATAAAAAGTAAAACAAAGAATAATAGCTACAGCTTTTTTTAAGCTATAAGTAGTATTCTTTTTAGCTATAGTTTTAAAATTAATAGTATTTACCTTTACTATTACCTAATATTCTTATAACGTATTCTATATATAAGCTGCACACTCGAGTGAGCTGCGTACTTTTTCTTAGTAATACTAACTTATACTTTTTAATTATTGCTATTACTATTAATACTATTTAAAAATAACTTACTAAAAATAATATCTAATTTAAAAAAAAAATAGCCTTTTAACCTTTTAGTACATTCGCACGATATATCTTAGCTTATTATACTTACTATAAAGCCTTTAGCGCTGCGTGCTACTCTCTTTACTATCCTCCTTATTTACTTATAAGCGCTGCCTCTTTGCAGGATACTCTTTTGTAATTACTAGCTATAGTCCCTCTGCAGTAAGCAGTGTTCCTCTAGCCTGTATACGTGTCATTTTATGTAATTTCCACTTTATATAAGCTATATTTGCCTCCTTAAGCTCCTTAATTTAGACTTTTATTAGCTTAAACTTATACGCTATTTTCTACGCGCCTTTTATAAATAATAACAATTTATTTTCTAGTATTAGGGAGCTTTAAATAGTAATTAAGAACTTTTTTAATACTAAGGTAGATTACTTCTTAACCTTATACATATTATTAGGCATTTGTAACCAATAAAAATGTATTTAATTAGGGAAGCTAAAGAGGTTTTTAATTATATATTTAATTAATTTAATACTAACTATAAACTAAAAGATACTAAACTAGTGCCATAAAAGCCTTTTTTAATTTACTTTTTATTAATTAATATATTAAACGTGCTAATAAATAAATATAAGTAAGAGCTTAGTTTCTGTAATATAATTAATATAATTCTATATTAACTACTTAACTTAGCGCGAGTACGCCTTCTTTAGTAAAAAAAAAATAACTTTTATTTAGTAGGTATAAGATTTGCGATAAACATAGTAGTATATAAAAATAAATTTTATTATTATTTTTATACTACTATTTAAAAGTAATAGAGCTATAGCTCTCGTAGCTATTTATAATAAGTAGTCTATATATGCCCTATATATAGCGCTTTATATACGCGTTAAAGTGCGTACTCTACGTAACTTTAAGCTTATTTATTATTTAGCTATTTTCAAAGACTATAATTTTCTATTAAGGAGGCAAGTTATTTTTAGCATACTAATTAGTAAGGTATGTTTTTATTTAAAAAATAATATAGGATAGTATCTTTTACCTTATGCTACTAATACTTAGTATTATTAATATTTATTTTTTATTACCTTTTTATACCTAATTTAGCCTCTTATGCCTTTTAGAGCTAGTATAAGAGGCTACGCCCAGTTGTTACCTTAGATTCTTAACCCTTAGTTATGCGAACCCTAGATATATAAGTTAGCGCCTAAAGCTTAACTTTAGACTTTTTATTAAATTTATAAATAGTTTTTAGTACCTTTAGCTCCGTAAGCACCTAATCTTTTATATTAATTTTAATTACTTTTACCTATCGTGGGATAGGTAGATTTTAAACATAACTATAGACTAAAGCTATAAAGTAGTACACAAAGTTAAAGGACTTATATAAATAAATACTATAAGGACAGCGCCAAAATCTATAAAGAGATAGAATTCTCCCTATTAGATAATTAAGAAAAAGTCTTAATAAATACTTAACGCTAGCAAGACTATCTTTACTAAATAAAGAAGTTATAAAAATAAGAATATAACCTTTTACTAACGGTCTATATTTTAGCACGAATAATTATGCGTAGTAAGCTATTAGCTTATAAAAAAGTAATAGTTAGAGAGATAAAAAGATAGTTTCTTTATTTATAATTAAACTCTAAGCATTAGGAGTTAATAAGAATAAAATATAATAATTTCTAAGCAAGTTTAAAGCACTTATTAACCTTAAAGATACTTTTTAGACTCTATTATAAAAGTAAAAAAACCAACTAAAGAAATAGTAAAGGAGCACTAAAAACTGCTAATAATATAATAATACTCTTTAAAGACGGAAGATACGAATTAGCTATTAAAAGTAGACTAGTAGACAGAACTACTAGAGAGATTAATAGTAGAGCTTATCTTAAACTGAGGAAGAAGCCGCCGTTCAAAAAAAAATTATTTACCTTATTTTAATAGTAAGTAATAGGATTACTACTACTTTAAGATAGTAATATAATATAAGCTCTTAAAGGATAAAACCTGCCTTAAAAATATACCTAAATACATTATTAGTTAATTAATAAGACGTGTAGCGATCGTAGGAATTATGTACTTAGACTACTACCTAAAATGCACTAAAGCTAACTTTTAAAAATTAGAGTCCCCCCCCCCAGATTTGACCCAACCCCAGATTTGACCCAGTAAAAGCACGCGACGCGCATGCATCACGCGTTATCCCCACCAATGCCTCCCTAAACACCAAAAAGACAATTAAATCGCGAAATTCAAATACAGAAGGCTTTATATGCCTTTTAAAATAAAGATTTTTCTTCTCTAAATTCTGCTATAGACTTCTTTAAAGTTTCGCGACGCACCTTACACCGCAGATATTATAGTGGCTTAACGCAGTCTGTAAGCCACGAAATAGCTTAAATCTTATTAAACACAGAAGAAAAGACTCTTGTATAATAGATTAAGAACTATACTATTACTAGAACCTAAATTACCTACTTAATACTAAAGAAGCTTACCCTCCTTATGCGGGCCACACGCGTTACGCACGCGTTATAACTAGCCCATCCTCTATAATTACTCTCCTATATTAATAATAAATAGATTACACGTTTCTAAAAGAGGAACCCTAAAATAGAAGGGGTATTTGCTAGGCATCTTAAGTATTTACGAAAGAAAGGAGCATCCTACGCGCGTGTAGAGCGCTAGTTCAACGTAGTAGCTTTAAAAATGGAGGAGCATGCGTACCTCCCTTCGGATATATAGAACATGGATAAGTCAGGATTCGGTGTTAGTGAGGAGCAGATTATAAAGGTATTAGTGTACCTTAATGCTGCTTAAAAAGACAAAGTAATTACTAGGAAGCAAGAATAGGTTACAGATATTAAGTATATTAATGCTATAGGCGAAGCGCTAGCTCCCCTCTTAATTTTTAAAAGAAATAATATTAATATACGATAGATTAATAAGTAATCGCCTTTAGGGTGGCATTTTGCTACTAGTAAGAATAGCTAGACATTAAATAACCTGGGTCTAGAATAGCTAAAGAGAGTATTTAATCTATTAACCCGCGACAAGGCTGCGGGGCGCCAGCGTTTACTTATCGCGGATAGACATAGAAGTTATATACGCGCAGATTTTATCGCCTACTATATAAGAAATTAGATTAATCTTTTAATTATGCCTGCTTATTACTCGCATATACTCTAACCTCTTAATCTTAGCATCTTTTTAGCGTTTAAACGGTATTACTCCTGTAAGACGCATGTAATATCCTAACTTAGCTTATAGCGCATCCCGCGATTAGAGTAGATAGAATTACTATCCTGCGCACGAGAGAAGGCAATATTAAAGAAAAACATACTTAGTAGATAGCGTGCCGCTAGCTTATAGCCTGCGTTACCTATGCGCGTCCTTAGTAACCTGTCTTATAAGTTGCCCCCGCCATTGCCTGTCCTAGCTATACTACAATAAGCAACTAATCTAGATCTCTTTTTACTATAGAGCTCTCCTTTAGAGCTAGTAGAACTACTAAGATTAAATAAGTAATTTATAGAGTTACTTCGCGAGGATCCCGCAGTCCTCTTGCTAGTAAAACGCTACGTAGAGCGGATAACACGCCTCTACGAAATACAGAATACTATAATAGCTATTTAAGCTAAGTAGATCGCAGATTAGTCTAAGCTTCTTTAGAAGCAAAAGAAGGCTAAGAAAGGAAAAAGAGTTCAACTAAAAGGTTAATTAATCTATATAATAACGGAAGTGTTATAGATCGCCCGCGAGGAGGAGGCGAAGCTAATAATAAAATAAGTAAGGGGGCGCCTATAAAAGGTTGTAGTACTAGAAAAAGATAGTCAGGAGGAAGCGGAAGGTTCGGATTGTTCAGTAGATAGTTTATTAGAGGGGCCGGCAAAGCGCACGCGACGCGCAATGCGATCGCGTGCGCAGAGTTGATTTTGCTGGGTTAAATCTGGGGTTGGGTTAAATCTGGGGGGGAGACTCTACTAGACTATAATTTTTATAATTATCTAGCTAAAGAAATCGTGCGTAACTATTTACTTATAATATAATAAGGAAAATAGAAGCTTTACAACTTTAATTTTAACTTTAATAACTACGCTATAGAAGCTAAGGAGTATAATTAAAAGATTTTAAATATTTTTATACTTTTAAAGCCTTCGCAATAACTTACAAGACTAAATAATTATAATAGATATAAGTAACAATTAGGACTTATAAATAGTCTAAAAAAGAGTTAATAAGATTTTAAAAAAACTCTTTTAACATAAATTATAATTACTAAAGTTCTTTGCTAAGAGCGGGGCGCTAAATAAGATAAATTAAGAACTTACTTAAGCTAACTCTAGAAGGATCTCTAGCTAACGAAGTGTTCCAATCACGAACCCCACAGGAACAATAGAACCAGACAATTACGCCAAGAGAGTCATTGTTAATGAAATTACCAAGGCAAAGGGATACAAGGAAGCGCGGGACAGCTTAGGTTAGTAGTTACGTAATAAGGTCCTGCATAATATAAGATCTTATAGGACCTTAAGGGTCCCAGGAATCTTAAGGTCTTAGTAGAACTATAATAATAATTCTAATAATTATAAAAACTAAAATAGATAGTATATAGTTTAATAATTTCTTTATACATTTCGTACTCCTTGTAGTTAACTTAACATACTACGAGTATATTTTTTATAATAGAGTAGTAAATCTTCTAGTTAGTTATTCTATAGTTCGTTATAGAATTAGATTATTTATATACTTTAGTGTTATTATTTTAAGCTCTTAACTACTAAATATATCCGTAAGATATATTACTTTGGACCTATCCTCTCTCAATCCAGATTAGGCTTAGAATTAGATAAGTAAACCTCCTTGTAATACGAAGCTAAGATAAAAGACACTAAGTAGTGGATAAAGCTATAGGACATAGATCTAGTAACATCTAGAAACAAGCTATGTAGGTGCCGCGTGAGGAAATAGAAACCTGTAAAAAGAATAGTTCCTATTGTTGAATGGGCTATACTAAGCCAAGCATATCGCGATATGATAGGGCTAGATAGTTGTACGATGGTACGGATGAGAAAAGGGTCTGGTATTCAAGTCTTGTCTGTCTTGTCTACGTACGGGGGAAAGAGGGTTATAAGGATTGATGTTCGCGCACGGTGCCTGTGGCCTGTGCCTTTACCTGTGCGGTATTACATAACCATTGTCACCTGTCTTAAGACATCGCATTAGGTAGCTGCCCGTACTGCGTACGGACACCTATTTTTATTATAAAGATACAGGACACCGCGTAAAGTAGTGTAAACTTTTACTTATAATAAAGCTAGTGTAAGTTCGCGCCGCTATACTTGCTACTAAAAAATTCTTTAATAAAAAGTTTAATATAGCCTTTATTAATTTAAAAAACTAGATCTTCTTCACAATAGTCGCCGCTAAAAGGTAGAAGTAGGAAAAGGGTAAATGATAAGTTTTAATAATCTTTAAAGGTTATAGCTAGACTTAATACTAGTAATAGTATACTCGCTTATTAATAATATTATATTTATATTTATATTAATTAATCTAAGTTATTTAAATTTTAAATTTAGATTAAAAACCTTATAATAAAAGCTTACCTATAGCGTAAGAACCTATCCTATTTATAGGAGATTATTAGTATTAGAGGCATGCAATTCTTTATACGTAAAATAGTCTAATTAGAAGTCAATATTAATAGCTATATCAAACTAATATAGTTGTATATCTTACTTAATAATAAGTTGTACGATCTAATCCTCAGCCTAATCGAAATACATAAAAATAGAGTTAAACTAGCCTTAGCGAAGAAAGTAATTTTGATTAAAAGTTTAGGCACCTATATTTATAACTAAAAAAGTAAGAAACTATTAATAAAGCCTTAAGGAGTATTAGCTATAGCCTTTATAGTCCTAGATTAGCGTAAATAACGTCTAGAAAATAAGTCTAAAGTATTTTTTATATTAATAAAAAATATTTAAAAGATGTTAACCCGTAAGCTAAAGGTAAACCTATAAGAGCTACTACCTAAAGCTTTTAAAAACTTATAGCATATCTTTTATAAGGAATAAGCTAATAAGCTTCCCCCGCATCGTGGACCTAGAGTAGATCTTTTTATCCCTCTTATAGAAAAAGATAGCGAGATCCTAGAGATCCCCTATAGCTCTATTTAATATGTCTCGTACAGAGTTACTCGTCCTTCAAAAAGAGTTTACTAAATACTTAAATAAAAGCTTTATTTAAGTAAATAAGTCTAGCACCGCTACCTTAGTATTATTTATTAAACGGCCTAGTAAAGGACTACGCTTTTATATTAATTATTAAGCCCTAAACGCTATTTTAAAAATAGATTAATACTTATTACTATTAATTAGTAAGACGCTTTAGCTCCTCTAGAAGGCTAAATAGTTTAGTAAATTTAATATAATTTAAGCCTTTTATAAACTTTTAATAGTTAAAAGCAAGAAATAAAAAATAGCGTTTAAAATATACTTTAGTTTCTATAAGTAGCTAGTAGTTTCTTGTAGACTAGCTAACGCGCTAAGTACGTTCTAGTAGTATATTAATTAGGTACTAAAGGAGTATTTTAATAAATACTACTTAGTATATATAGATATAGTTCTTATCTTCTCTAGTAGTAGTCGAAAAGACTACGAAGAGAAAGTATATACTATAATTTAAAAGTTAAGAGTTATAAAATTATATTTAAATATTAAGAAATCTAAGTTCTACGTTAAAAAGACTAAGTACTTTAAATTTATTATAAAAGTTAATAAGGGAGTAAGTATAGATCTAGATAAAGTTTAAATAATTTAAAAATAAGAGGTACTAATTTTAATAAAAGAAGTTTAGAGCTTCGTAGGCTTTGCAAACTTTTATTAAAGATTTATATAAAACTTTTTTAGTATAGCAAGCAGCCTTATAAAGCTTACTAGTAAAGGAGTAGAATTTGTCTAAGAATAAGAGCAATAGTACGTATTTAACTTTCTAAAGACAGTATTTTATATAGACCCTTCACTAGCCTATTTTAATTCTAAATAAAAATTAGTCCTAGAAGTAGACGCCTTTAACGTGTTAACGAAGAAATACTTTTCTTTGTATAATAATAATAGGATTCTGCGTTTAGTAGCTTACTTTATAGCGCATAATAGCCTGACAAAATATAATTATACTATCAATAATAAAGAGATAGTTGTAATTATTAAATATATAAATAAATAAGACTCTATCTATTAAGTAGTAAAGTACCTTACGGTCTATGCTAATTATAAAAGCCTTACGTATTTCGCTACTAAACGAAGGTTAGTGTTAAGATCCCAAAGAGGTAGCTATTCTCTAAGGGGCTAAGGTTGGTTCTCGGACAGGAGTACTAGTAGGACGGGAGAGGGTTGTAGTGATAGCTTGCGCCTGTCACTAAGGGCGTTAGTATCGAAGGTGTGTACAGCATAATTAAATCAACAAGGTTGCTTATTCAGATCCAAACGATAGATTGATAAACAGGTTGAACACACATATCCAGAGGGATATTCGAGCTCTCTATATACCCGTAGGCTTTCTTCTGTCATCACCCGTTTCTGTGCCATCATGACCTTGGTCTGATGGTACTGGCATCAGTGATGGTACTGCCATCACTGTCTTGGCGTGATGGTGTGGCTTGGCGTGAGGGTACATCACGTGACCTCGGTAGTGCGGTCCCACTATGGGTTACCCCGCCATGGCCGCCGTTGGCCCTCCTTTACTGCCGCTCGTTCAGATCCTAACAGTTAGACAAACGATATATTAAGTAGATAAATACACTTAGCTATATTAATATAATATTTATATATAAACTAAGGTTAGTAAACTCTAGGACGAATATCATCTCCTAAAGAGACTAAGACCTGCTTAAAAATAGCACAAATAATAAATTAAAGTTAAAATACTTTACGCTTTTTTAAAAGACTATTAAGAAAAATTGCTTAAAGTCTTTTATTCCTTAACTACCTAATACTATAAAGAAACCTAACTATACTAAAGTAAATAAGAACTCAGTACTAACTTATCTAACACGTTCTAAACTACCTATATTAACCCTTTAAGGAGGCGATAACCCTGCCTAACAACGTGAACTGGACTTTAATACTATATAGTAAAAGGTAGAATACGATAAAGATAGCATATTAATAAAATAAAGGTCTATATTAAGAACAGGCTTAGGAAGTTTAAATCTAGGTAGAAGTTATCTATTAGTATCTTAGAATATAGTATAGATAATTAAGGATACCTATATTATAAGTTAAAATACTAAGTACTAAAATTAAATTTTTATAAATAAAGGTAATAACGGTCGCGTATAGTTTTCGGGCTTTAGGATACATAAAATAAGAAAATACCTATATAATCCTTACTTAAAACTTCTTCTTCTTAGGGATATTTAATTAAGTAAGGCAGTATATTAAGAACTATAATATATATAGAAAAACTAAACTATAAGGAGAAGCAAAACAGGGCCTGCTAAAGTTTTTATTATTACCTAAATAAGAATAAAAGGATATTATAATAGACTTTATCAGTATTTTACCTAAAAGCAATAGCTGCACGAATATTATAATAATTATAAATAAACTTAGTAAGGACCCTAAGTTTATTAGTTTTCTAAACCTTAATACACCTATAGTTACGATAGCGTTCCTTTCACACTAGGGAGTAGACTACTTCTTTCCATTCTCTATTATAGTAGACCGTGGGGGATAGTTCGTGAGCAAATTTTAGACTACGCTTTATAAATAAGCAGGCATTAATTAAAAACTATCTATAGTAAAGCACACGAAAATAGATATGTAGACAGAATAAATAAGCTCTATCTTTAAAGCCTACCTTTAGGTATATTATAACTAATAATAGGATTACTAGATAAAGTTGCTTCCTATAGCTTAAATAGCTATTAAAGGGTGAGAAGCTATATTAACAAGAGTTAGCTTATTTTTCCTATTTTATAACTAGAATATTAAACTAGTTACGAACTCTACGGTATAGAAATTAGCTTTAGAGCTTAAAACTAACGTAAAGAAGGCTATAAAGGTAATAATAAAAAAGATTAAAAAGGGGATTAACTTTACTTAGGTAAAAATAATAATAGCCTAATAAGAATAAGAGTGCCTAGCAAACCGTTAGTATAAAAACGCTCTAATTTTAAAGAAATATAATAAAATATAGCTAAAATATAAACACTGCCTCTAAAACTAGCGTCTAGGCAATAAGCTTAATTAGAAATAAAAAATGTTTACTATAAGGAAGGTAATAAACCCTTACGTAGTAGAACTAAATGTCCCGCCAAATATACACCTAAGAGTCTACGTAAATAGGCTAAAGTTAGTATTATTAAATCCTCTTCCTTGTTAAATTACTAATAACGCTTAGCCTAAAGTAATTATAATAAAAGAGGGGGAGGAAGAGTATAGTATAGTTAATATATATAGAAAACCTTAGTTTTATAAAGGCAAGAAATTAGAATACCTAGTATAAAAAAGCTATATTTAAAGAACTTAGTAACCTTATAAGAATCTTAACTAAGCTTCTATATTAGACTATTAAGAAAGGTTTACTAAGGTATATTAAAATTATAATTAAAAACTTTTAACGGGATTCTATTACAATATCCCCTAAATTAGCTTTTATTAGGATTTAAAGAATGCTCTACAATGTCTACCTTACTAAGCTAAAGAATTTAGCTAAATAAAGGTATCTAAGATAAGGGTAAAAATAATATTATTACGAAATAAAGTTAAGTATTAGGCGAGGCTAAGAATTAGGCTAAAAGGAGGTATAAGTAATCCTATCTACTTAAGAAAGGAAGTTAAGAAGGAATCTTAAAAAATCCTAAAATTACTAAGGGTAATAAGAGAACTGAATAGTTTTTATAATAATAAAAGTTAACCCTTACAAAAGAAGAGGGCTTTAGAAGTAAACTAAAAATAAGAAGGAAAAAGAAACTAGGCAAAAGGGGTATCTTTAGCTACTAAAGGAATAGTAAAATTGTTTTTAATAATGTTTACATATTTTTCTCTACTATCTAATATACTACTAAGATTAGAGAAGCTATTATCCTCCTTACCTAAGTATTTTTTAATTATAATAGCCTAAAGCTACTAGCATAAGCCCTAGTAGTCTTAAGTAGGTATATTAGCTCCCGCGAGGATATTATCTATTACCTAGAAACTATTTATTATAATACTCTTATTTACTACTATAAAGTTGTTGAAGAGCTACACGATATTACTGTTAAAAGATAGCTTTAGTATTTAAGAAAAACTCACGAAAGGATTTTTGCACTCGTAATAAAATATTTTAAAATTAATAGTATAAACTTAAAAAAAAAGTTAAAAGTCTTTTTAACCGCGATAGTAATACGCTCTTAAAGCTAAATAGCCTTAAGAAAAGTAATAAGGCCTAAAGTAGTAGTAGTCTTACTCTTAAAGGAGGTATAGTAATTAATAATAATAATCCTATAAGCAGAATAAAATGCGTTAAAGTTAATAAAAAGATTTTTTACTTTTAGCTACTTTTTAAATTTTTATTTATAAGGTAGCCTGCACTAATTATTATAATATTAATAAATTTTTATAGCTAAATTTATTAAAGGCAGGCTAAATTTAAGTAAGGGAAGAAGTTAGTAGAGTACACCCTAAAGTTATCTTGAATAAGTTAGACTAAAGTATACTTATCTAGTGTAGCTAGAAAGCTTATAAGTATAGTACTCCTTACAGGATATTGTGTTGCCCGCTAGCGCCTACTAATAAACGCGTTTATAAGTAATATAATTAATATACTAGCGCTTAATTATCGTGCATAGTAATATTAGGCGCTAAAAGCTAAGCTTATTAAGTTAGCGAGTGCGTACACCTAGGCTAATAAAGAACTAGAAAGGATGTTAGAAAAGTAAAAAGCTAAGTTAGAAGGTAGAAAGAAGTAAAGAAAGTATAAAAGAAAGTCTAGAACTTACTTCGCGAGCTTTAGAAGAACTAAGCTTTTTAATATGCTAGTTAAGGGGAATTACGTTAGCGTTAGAAATAGTGATTTTATTTTTAAGAAGCTTAGTTATTATAAGGCTCTCACACCTTATTCCGGTCCGGGTTAAGGCAGTAAGGTAACGTGGTGCTTTATAGATTATTTAGTAGTATAAGTTAATGCGACACTTAGCGCAAGGCTAAATAATCTAATCTTATAATAAAGTAAGATAACTATTAGTCTATATAGGAGAACGTACTCGCACAAAAGATATATAAGTTAACTATAAAGAGCATAACATAGGAAACTGTCCCGTATATATATCCTCCTTGTCCTATAGAATCCCATGATGTCCCATAACCTAGCATCGTGGGATCCTATGGGATTTCCTGGGACATCACGTGATCGAGGTCACGTGGTCCCACGATGTCCCATGGCCTTGGCGTCTGGGATAGCTTGGGACATTACGTAAGCCTGAGGTAGGGCCCAGATGCCGTTATAAGGCTCTCCGTCCCACCGTTAACTTCTGCACTGTAACACTATCCTCCTCCTTCCTCTACATGTCCTTATGCAGTAGCCAATGTCCTCTTAAAGTACCCTCTATTATTATTTTATTAGAGATTAAATAAATTTAATTAGTTAGCTCGCTATAGTATCCTGTAAATACTACGTAAAGAAGGGCTTAATCTATAAGCTATTCTCTTTTAAAATATAGTATAGTAACTATTATAAAAATAGCGTTGCGAAGTGTAAGCTAGTAAAACCTATAATTCTAAATTTCTCCTTAATTAATTCTAAGGTAAATAGGCTCGAGCGCCTAGAAAAGGCAATAGCTATTAAAAAAGAAGTAGTTATAGTAGCTCTTTAGGCTGCCTGTAATAAAAGGAAAAAGTTACTAAAGTAAAAGCGTCTACTTAAGAAGCGTAAGGGAAAGCTTCTTACTAACTTAATAAAATTTATTAAGAAGATTAAACGTCTTAAGGGGATAAAATTATTAGGCTAGGATATTACTTAACTAAAAGGGGGTCTTATACCTAGCTCCCTTAGCTTAGACTAGTCTGTCTATCCTCCGCCTTTTAATTCTAATAATCTTAAACCTTTAGCCTTAGCTTTTTTAAATGCTCTTAGTAGAACTTCTTTAAGGCCTTTTTATAATTAGTAAGGTTCCTTACTAGTTTCTATATGTTATAGCTCTCTAGCTATTCTTCTTATATTACTAGGTACTTATACTAACGCCTAATTTTTTATAAATTCCTAATTGCTTTAACCTTGTACTCCTTGTCTTTAAGTTTAAGTTATATTTTTAGTTCGGCGCTTAGTGGTGCTGGTTCTAATAATAATTTATAGAAGACTAGGTAGATCCGCATATTTATAAGTAACTATAGTTTAAAATTAACTAGTCCTTTAACCTTTTAAATTTTAAATAGTCCTTTTTAAAGATTATCTAGTTTTTTGCTTAGCCTTGTTATTTTAAGATTTTTCTGTAAGAGGAAGACTCTATCCCCTTTCTTAAAGGTTAGTCCCTTAATCCTTTTCTTATTTACTTATTTTACTATTTACTTATTACGTTGTGTAATATTCTGGCGTAGCGTCTTATATAGATCCCGTATGAGTTTAGCTTTATTAGCTACGTTTTTTATAGTGCTTTAAATATCTAATAGGTCCTGGTGAGTCGTGGGCTTACACCCGTGATTGGCGTAGTATAGTAAGTATCCCGTAGTCGCCGATCTTGCGCTATTATATACTAGCTAGGCTATTAGTAACAGCTTAACCTAATTATCTTAAAGTTTATTTATATACAACCGGAGGTATTACTCTAGCGTTTAGTTAGTACGTTTTATTTAGCTATCTATTTTAAGATAGAAGCTTGTTGTAAGCTTATGCTTAATCCCTAATTTAGCTATAAATATAGTCTAATATAATAATGTGAATATTTTGGCCCTGTTTATAATAAACTTATTAAGTTATCTAACCTATAATATTAGTTCTTATTCTACTATATAGGCTAGTTCTTTTACTAATATAGCTTCCCTAATTAGCACAAACCTTAACTCCTTAGTAAGTTAATAGATTATAACTAAGATTAAGTTATAGAGATCCTTATTCCTTAGTACTAGTAATGCTAGTAGCTTTATAATAAAGTCTATAGTCACGCTAGACTATGGCCTTAGGGGTGGCTTTAATAGCTATAAGAGGCTATAGGGCTTATATCTTTTAGGCTTATTCTTATAATAGGCTAAATAGTTGCCTAGTGCCTTCTGTACTACCTATCGTAGCTTAAAGATAGTATATTCGTTCGCGATTTAACGCGTTATTTTAGCGGTCCTTAGGTGTCCCTAGTCCTTATCTTTATATAGCTTCTTAATTAGTAACAGAGCTATTTGCTCGCTAATCTAAATATAGTTTTAATAGTCTTATGCTATTAATTTTATAGCTTAGTAGAAATTAAATGCTTAGCAGTCCTCGTTTATAAGCCTATTATAGTCTTGTATCCTATTTATAGCTAGTCTACGATAGGTAAAATCTACGCGTTGTACTTTTAGTGCTAGCGCGAGTTATGTCTTATTATAACGAAGGGTTCTGTCCTCTGCCTTAGTTAGGATTACAACGTAGTTACCTCTATTATCTTCTTCTATAAGATCTAATTATCTACTAAGTGCGTTTGCTATAGCGTTTATATTCCTTAGTAGATATATAATATAAAAGTTAAATTTTATTATCTATTTAGACTATCTAGCCTATTGCTAATTAAGCTTTTTAGTCGTTATAAAGCGTATAAGATTAAGGTAATTAAAAAATATCTCTAACTAGTACTTAGCTCCCTTAAGCTATGCTTTCTATTACTCGAAATAGTTAACTATAGCTAGTAATTCTTTATTATAGATCTTATAATTAAGCTCTACTTCTAAAAGCTTTCTTGCGTAATAAAAGACTGGTCTCTACTTCTTATTATCGCATTCTTATAGTAGTATAGCTCCTATCGCATAGTCGAATGCGTTGGTGTAGATGCGATGTCGCCGCTCCAGGTTGTATATTTATAGTAGGGGTGCCGTTAGGAATAAGCTCTTTAGCTATTTAAAGACTTTCTTCTTTATTTCTTATAAAGGTTGCTATTTTCCTATCTTCGTGAGTTCCGTTAGTAGAGCGGTAACCTTTAAGTAGTTCTTAATAAATTTGCGATAGAAGTTAGTAAAGCCTAAAAAAAATTAAATATCCTTTACTAATTTTAATAATAACTATTCTTCTATTATTATAATCTTTTTTAGGTCTATTTTAACACCTTACTAGGATATTACAAATCCCAGGTATTCCGTTTCCGTGATATGGAATTCACATTTCTTGGGGTGTAGGAGCAATCTGTGCTCTTATAGCTTTTGCAACACCTTGCGAACATGTTCCTTATATTCTTCTAGTATACCGCTTAAGTATATTAATATGTTGTCGAGGTATGCCGTGAAGAATACGTCTAAGTATTTATATAATACTTAATTTATTAGTTTTTAGAAGGTTACTAGTGTATTAGTTAGCCTTATTAGTATAATTATATACTTAAAGAGGCTATATCGCGTGCGGAAAGCTATCTTCTACTTATAGCCCTTTACTATTTAAATCCTATAGAACCTATTCTAAATATTAAATTTTGTAAACTACTTAGCTCCTCGGAGTCGATCTATAAGCTCCGTTATTAGGGGTAACAGGTAATAGTTTTTAACTATAATAGTATTTAGCTATCTATAATCTATATAAAGTCGCAGTCTGCCGTCTTTCTTATAAATAAAGAGTATAGAGAAGGCTATAAGGCTCTAACTAAGTCTTTACTTTCCTAAGCGTAGATTTTTTTATATTAACTCCTTTAACTCTTTTTCTTATTTATAGATAAGGGGCTTTAGGCGTTCTAGCTATAGCTTAGCTCTTTCTACTAGTAGTATCTTGTAATCCTACTTTTTATATTTAGGCAGGACGGTCTTATCGTGCTCTTTAAATAGGTCTATAAATTTCTTATATTCCTCTAGCAGACCTAGTTCTTCGGGAACTATCTTAGTTTCCCTAACCTATATATAATGCACCTGTCTTAGGTGTTGCTGTAAAATCCTGTCTATCTTATATACTAATATCTCTTATATCTTAGACGGTTGGTTCCCTTTCCTTACCTAAGGTTAGGGGGTTTCCTCTTCGCCTGGGCTTGTCTAAGCTATTACTGGCGGGTTCTGGGGAAGAATCGTTTGTTTAATTTAGTCTATCTATAGATTATGTTATTCTAGCTATTTATATCTTATAATAGCTTTAATATCTCCTATCTCCGTAATAGTAAAGACGTATTAGCTCTCTAGGCCTTCTATGTTAACTTGTACAGGCGCCGTTTTAAGGCGAAGCTAACTATTACTATATCTTTATAATTAGGTCCTGTCTATAAGTCCTATTTATAGCGGTGTCCTCTTATTATAATATAGCATATTATATTTTTTTAACTACTTATAAGGTAATTAGACACGCGTCTACCCCTAGATTAATAAGTACTATAACGTAGTATCTATACACTATAATATTTTTAATTAAGCGTTTCTTAACTTAGCAAGTGTTAACTTAATAAGCTATAATAATTATACTATTACTAGTGTGGCTCGTTGCCTAGTAACGATCTAGTTTTTTAAGTCCTTAGAGTTCTTAGACTTGTTTTAGTCCTTCTATAAGGCTTCTACCTCCTAGATCTATCCTTTAAGCTAGGCTAGCTTTAAGACTTCTTTAACCTAGTACTACTTATATTATTATTAGTACAGCGCGTAGGTCTTTCTAATTCTATTAGATTTATATACCCCCTAGTTCCCGTGTTGCAGGCAATTTAGGGTAAGACATTTATTTTAGGCTAATATATTATGCCCTAAGTAGCTATTAAAGGAAGCTACTTCCCCCTATAGGCTTAGGTACGCAAAGCACTATAGGTTATATTAGTCTTATTTAATTATTAAGTAGTTTACGTTTCTTCCTAGCTATATATTTCTTATTATTATACTAGTGTCGCGAAGGTCTAGGCCTTAAGAGAACTAGCCTGTCTTAAACTTCTATTACCTATATATTTCGCAGGTAATATCGAAGCATTAATACTAGCTATTTTATTTATAATACTTAGCCTAATAGGCTAAAAAGTATTTATAGTAGTTATTAGGTACGCTGCACTAGTCTTTCCTAAGTTTATAGTATTCTAAGCTTTTTAGAAAGTAAGAGGTTTTAACTCTAGTTTTAAAACGCTATTAGTGTCCGTTTCGTGTGTATTACTACTATTTAGCATGTGCATATTATTCTTGTATCGTAACCTAGCGTAGGTACTACTTTAGGGGTCCTTATAATTTTTTAGCAAGCTAATAAGCGTCCCACGCATGTAGTCCTTAAACAATTACTTTTGCCTTATATTAAAACAAGTAATATAACGTGTTATTATATATCTAGCAGGTGTTATCTACTAATTATTAAAAGATCTAGTATTCGCAGAGGGTTTTTCGTTCCTCTCCCTATTCTTATATTGGTTTAGGGATCTCCTGCGTAAGATCTACTTCCTCCGCTTCTGCTAGCGTAAGGGTGGCTATAGCTACCCGTAGGAGGTTAGTTATAGTAGCCTTAATCTCTTGTCCTTCGTAGTCCTTAGCGAAGTGGCCTTATTTACCGTATTAGAGGTAGGCCTTATCCTTAAACCTTCGCTTTCGCTCTTCCTGTAAGATGCCGCTCCTGCCTTAGTAGCCTTTCTTTAGCTTGTACGGCTGTTTTCCCTTGCCGTTTCTTTTTTTGTACCATCGGGCTTTATTAGTTATAATAACATCTTTATCCCGATCTCTTCTAACGGGTCTAGAGTTGCTTTCTTTCCTAGAGAGCAGTTAGGTGCTATATTATTTTTCTAGCTTTTACTCGTACAGGCAATTGTCTGCCTTAATAGCGTTATTAATAAGCTCTTCTAGATTATCCGCTTTTTCTTAGTAGACTAGTTTGTCTTTAACTAATTCTTTTAGTCTATTATAGTAGGTAATTATAAGCGGGGCTTCTCCCTATCTATTAAGCTCTGCTATAATCTATTTAAACTCTAGTATATAGAGTACTGCAGATCTTTCCTAACGTAGGCGTTAAAGGCGTATTTTAGCTTAATATTTTTTATTAATAGTGCTAAATATTTCTTTTATAGCTTTATAAAAGAATTTTTAGTTTTTAAAGGCGTCCTTAGTAGCGTCTAAAATATAATCCTTTAGTTTACTATACTTAAAAAAATTATTAATTATTAGCCTAGCCTATATAGCTACTTTATCCTGCATATTTATATAGGTAACTAAGATTTTATCTTATTCTGTGTTAAACTTTCCTAGGTTATAGTAGATAAATAGTTCTATCTAAATTAGGAACGTTCCTCGATGGCCCTTCCTAGAGTAGGGTTTAGGTTTTAGGACCTTTAGTTAATACTTTATATCTTCTTATTTACTTATCTTCTTACTTATCTAGTTAATAATTTCCTATAGCTAGGCTATTTAAGCTACTTATTTAATAACTATTTCTCTTAGAGTCTTTTCGTTAGGTGCTAAGACTACGGTGGTCGAACTAGGTCTTACTATTATACTATAGAGTAGTTAAAGTGTTATAAGACTCTTACACCTTATTCTAGTCTAAGTTAGGGCGATAAGGTAACGTAGTGCTTTATAAATTATTTAATAGTATAAGTTAATGCGACACTTAGCGCGAAGCTAGATAATCTAATCTTATAATAAAATAAGATAACTATTAGTCTATATAGGAAAACGTACTCGCATAGAAGATATATAAGTTAACTACAAGGAGTATAATATAGGAAACCGTCCCGTATATATATCCTCCTTGTCCTATAGAATCCCATAATGTCCTATAACCTAGCATCGTGGGATCCCATGGGATTTCCTGGGACATCACGTGATCGAGGTCACGTGGTCCCACGATGTCCCATGGCCTTGGCGTCTGGGACAGCTTGGGACATTACGTAAGCCTGAGGTGGGGCCCGGATGCCGTTATAAGGCTCTCCGTCCCACCGTTGACTTCTGCACCGTAACATTAGTCTTCTTAAGTTAGTAGTTAGGTAACTATAACGGGAACAGGGCTTTTTTTATTTTATTATTAAAAATAATAACACGCCTTTAATACTTAAAGGTTTTTACTACGTAAGTGTTAGGTAAAGGGCTAATTATTTTATTAGAATAAGAAGAGGAATTAGATTATAAAGGTAAAGAAAACTAGGCTAAAAGTAAGATATTATAGTATATAATAAAAAAAATGAGAGTATAATAAAGTAAAGTTTAGAAGCTAGGCAAGAAGTAATTTTGTCCGTACGTAGTACGGGTAGCTACCTAATGCGATGTCTTAAGACAGGTGACAATGATTATGTAATACCGCACAGGCAAAGGCACAGACCATAGTCACCGTGCGTGAGCATTAATCCTTATAACCCCCTTTCCTCCGTACGTAGAATAGACAGACAAGACTTGAATACTAGACCCTTTTCTCATCCGTACCATCGTACAACTATCTAGCCCTATCATATCGCGATATGTTTGGCTTAGTATAGCCCATTCAACAAATTTTATATATATAATAATACGTAAACGCACTAGCACGAATACACTACTATAATAACTACTTATAGTAAAAATATAAAATTAAACACGCGAGACAGAACTAGTAAGAGGTTTATAATAAAAAGAGAATTATATGTAGATAATAAAATAATAACAAAGCTATATAGTAAGATAAAACGTAGAGATTTTTCTTTATCCCTAATAGAGGAAAGGGGGATCTATAATAGGCTACGCCTAATTATTACTTTAGATCTTTAACCCTTAGTTATACGAACTCTAGATATATATAATTTAATACTTAAAGCTTAACTTTAGACTTTTTATTAAATTTATAAGTATTTTTTTAGCACTTTTGAGTCCTTAAGCACCTATGTATCGGCGCAGGTCACTTAAAGGATCGATGTTGGCGTATCTCCTAGCAGAGGCATATGGGAGTGCGTGTATAAGAATATAGCCTCGAATAAAATAAGTGTCTATAGGCCTAGTACGAAAGGATACGGAAAAGGTACTAAACTACAAAGGCCCTAAGCTCCTCTAAATACACCTCTTCCCAGATGGCTAGCTAGCACATAACTACCATAGGTTGACCGTCGGTCTAATGAATCCGAAATAGGTCCGAATCGGATCCGTAGTTCCCCATCGGTCTGATAGATCCGAAATTGATCCGATACGGATGAGTGTCGGTTTTCGGATGATCTCGAATCCTATCTTGACTGGCCAAGGGTTCTCGTGTCGACGAGCGATTGTTCCTGTTACAACCTAGTCCCTTATAGCTAGTAATAACTTTTTAGTTTATTAAAATTACGCCTATTATAAAACTAGACTTATTAAAATTCTGTATATTTTTATGTTATATGCTATACTTTGCCTTTATATTTTATATAAGTTAAAACTAATATAATATAATAGTAGAATCCTTATATATAATTTTTAAATAGTTTAGCTTATTAATAAACCTTATTATAAGCTTAGGTATACGCTTAATAAAGCTTCATAACTACTTTTTACTAACTTAGTCTTAGTTACGTATAGCTAGTAAAGTATTTACTATATCTTAAATTTGTATAAGAATTATAAGGTATTCTTACTTAGTAAAATCTAAGATATACTAGATAATTATTTCTTTTTTTAACTTTATAAGTTTTATTAAATTTAGTTATATTTTAGCGTGTAAAAGGATACTAGCGCGTCTATTACGTAGCGTAAATTTAGGCGTATTATACGTAGTAGTAATGCGTTAGACTAACTAGATTTAATTATTAAAAATAAATTGTAAGGTAGGGTATATATTTACTTCTTATTAAGTAGATTAACTATTATTTTATTAAGCTATTATACGTTAATTCTAAGTTAGTGTGGGCTTGGCAAAAGCGCATAGCTCGCCTAGGTATGCAGTTCGCATGTGGAATACATTACGTCTTTACTAGATATATTTTTATTTTTAGTTTACTTATTATTTTAGTGTGCCCTTCTATTACTATAATTATTATATTTTTTAGTTACTACGTGTCGCATAATCTGTTATGTCAATAATAATAATAAAAGACACCCTATCTATTAACCGTTGGTTCATACATGCAGCACGATCCTTAGTTCCCATCCATCGTGAGCGAAAACCTAGACACTATTTGACAGTTGAGTCCTACCGAATAGAGTTGACTGTGTAGAGCCCCGGGTAGCTTCTGCACTTGTGCATAGGTGCAGATGCAGGTGCAAAGATGTGCACGTGATCGCGTGACGCCAAGACTTGTGCGCGTCCGTGTCGCGTCAAGCTCCAAATGTTCGCAGGAACCCCCCACCAACACCATGCGCCATGGCCGACAAGAAGGATGAGCGGAACTTTCACCACCCCTACCAGCCATACGATATCCAGAAGCAATTCATGGATGCCGTCTACGATTGCTTGGAGGAAGGCAAAGTGGGCATCTTCGAATCCCCAACCGGAACTGGCAAATCGCTTAGTCTCATCTGCGGATCCCTGACGTGGCTGCGCGATCATCAAAGACGAAATTTCGAAGAAGGCTTCGCTGCGGATGCGGAAGATAGCGATGAGCCTGCGTGGATAGTAGAGTACGCTCGCAAGCAGAAAAAGCAGTCAGCTCTTGCTCGGAAGCAGGAGCTCGAGAATCGTATCGCAAAGATCAAAGCCAAGGAAAAGAAAGTCAAAGATCGTCATATGAACGCAGAGCCGCAAGCAAAGCGACACAAGGCGTCAAACGATTTGGCTGATAATGCAGACGGAGCACAGTTCGCTTTGAACGATTATGAGAGCGATGACAATGGCGGTAACCACCGCCAGCCGCACGACTTCAACGAGTTCGGATTGTCCGCTCAGAACCAGGCACTGCTGGAGCAGATTGGTTACACTACCAAACCAAAAGAAGAGGACATCGATGATGTTCCGGATGAAACGAAAATCTTCTTCTGTTCGAGGACGCATTCCCAACTTACGCAATTCTCGAGTGAGCTCAGGCGTGTCCACATGCCACCAGCCATAACGCCTGAAGTGACCACAGATCTGATCGAGCAAGATACATTGACAGAAGACGTGAAACATCTTACCTTGGGTTCGCGGAAGAACCTTTGCATCAATTCAAAAGTTAACAAGCTCCGAAATCCGACTGCCATCAACGAGCGATGCATGGAGTTGCAACAGCCTGGCACCTCATCCGATTGTAAATGTCCATTCCTACCCAACAAGGAGAATGTAGCACTAGTGAACGAGTTCCGGGATCATGCCCTCGCGAAAGTGAGGGACATTGAAGACTTAGGAGTGCTGGGAAAGAAGCTCGGCATATGCCCATATTATGCGTCGCGCCCGGTAACCAAGTATTGTGAGGTGAGATGATTTTGCCCTCACCCGAAGCCGCGTTGTTGACGTACCCAGATTGTTACACTCCCGTACCCATTGCTGCTTCAGAAATCTGCTCGTAAAGCGCTTGATTTGTCACTCAAGGATCATATTGTGATTATTGACGAGGCGCACAACTTGATGGATGCCATAACGGGAATATACTCAGTCTCCGTAACGCTCGATCAGGCCCAAGAGGCGCGCACCCAACTCACCATCTATCTCCAGAAGTTTCGGAACAAGTTAAAGGGCAAGAATCGGGTCTACGTTGCGCAGATCCTTCGACTGATCGACTCCATCGTTGCATACCTGCAGGCGAAGGCGTCCGAATCGAAAACTTCGGATGGTATGGTTGACACTACTGCCTTGTTGACTGGCAAAGGCCTCGATCAAATAAATGTGTATAAGCTCAATACATACCTTCAAGAGAGCCGCTTGGCTCGCAAAGTTGATGGGTATACTACTTATGCAGCACAGTCAGAAACATCTGGCCAGGCCAACACTGGGGGCCGAGCCCCTAGACAAGCCGTCCCTGTTCTGACTCAAGTTCAAGCCTTCCTCATGGCCCTGATGAATCCGTCTGATGAGGGCCGCTTTTTCTACTCGTCGGAAGAAGCGAGCGGTATGACGCTCAAATACATGCTTCTGGACCCTACATTCCACTTCAAAGACGTGGTCGAGGATGCTCGAGCTGTTGTTCTGGCGGGAGGTACAATGTCTCCGGTATGTTGCTTGCTGGTACGTGGACGGTCATTCGAGCTCCACTAATGCACGGCAGATGAGTGATTATGAAGACCACCTGTTTTCGTATCTAGATCGAGCGAAGATCACAACCCTCTCCTGCGGTCACGTCATACCCTCCTCAAGCCTACTTGCAATCCCTGTTGTTCAAACTTTGCGCGGAACCGAATTCAACTTCACTTTCGAGAAGCGTAATACAGAGCAAATGGTAAGTGCCGCACCCTCACGTGGGAAATTTGGACAGTATACCGTGCATCAGAGAGTAACACACTTCTACAACGCGGCGCCCAATCTCCTGACGATACGCTGACAGCACGCCTAGATGATCGACCTTGCGCATACCATTCTGAGTGTTGTACGACATGTACCGGATGGTGTAGTGATATTTTTCCCGAGCTACTCTTACATGGACACGTGCACCGCTGCCTGGAAACGTATACGACTTACACCAACACCCGATTCCGCATCGCTTTGGGATTCAATCTGTAACGTCAAACCGATTTTCCTGGAACAACGCAGTCAGCCGACATCGGGCAACACGTCGTCTACAAAGGAAGACGCAAGAGATTCGGTCTTGAGCGCATACAGTACCGCCATCGACTCGGGTAAAGGCCGCGGGGCCGTCCTCTTTGCCGTAATTGGCGGTACCCTATCTGAAGGTATCAATTTCAGTGATGCCTTGGGCCGCGCTGTAGTTGTTATTGGGCTGCCCTTTCCGAACCCGCATTCTGCGGAGTGGAAAGCGAAGATGCAGTACATCTCTACCAAGGCAGCCAGTCAAGGGCGCGATGGTAAAGCAGTAGCCCGCGACTTCTATGAGAACGCATGCATGCGCGCCGTAAATCAGAGCGTTGGACGCGCAATCCGACATCGCGGAGACTACGCCAGCATAATACTTGTAGATCGTCGGTTCTCTGGGCCGCGCATTCAGGCTAAGTTACCGGAATGGATCCGGAATAGTTTGACGAATGGCACGGGTATCCAAGAGGTGGAAAAACGTCTAGATGCGTTTTTCGCGGGGAAACGCATCTAAGTGAGCATATGCATCATGCATCTCGCAAGCAGTCAACTTACCGGTACCGAGCTGCCCGGCGCAACGATCCACCCGGGGCAACGAGCCACTTTTTACTAAGAAATTAAGAAAAATACGAAAGTTTAAAGTAATATAACTTTTAATTACTAATTCTTTTTAAAAACTTCCTTTACTAAAGTTATAAATGTAGCTTTTATTTATAATTTTGAAATTTTAGTTTCTTAATAATAATTATATTTAAAAAAAAAAAAAAAAAAAAAAGTGCTAAGATTTAAGTTTTAAAATTAAAAATTTTAAGTTTTTTTAGGAGTAAACCATACTATTTAAAACACATTCTATATTAGAGTCTTTAATATTAACATGCTAACTAAAAAGTTATATAAATAAAGTATTTTAAAAAAAATTTAAAAAGATAATCGATCTCTCTAAATAAACCTGTATATAAAAAAAGTCTAATATAAAAAGTGTTTAAAATAGTATGGTTTACGCCTAAAACCTTTCCTATTTTAATTTTAAAGACTTTAATTTTAACACTTTTATTTTCTTTTTTAAAAAATGTAATTATGATTAAGAAACTAAAATTATAAAATTATAAATAAAATCTATCTTTACAACTTTAGTGAAGGACGTTTTTAAAAAGAGTTAGTAGTTACAAAGTTATATTACTTTAAACTTTCCTATTTTTCTTAATTTTCTTAGTAAAAAGTGGCTCGTTGTGCCGGGTAGCTTGTTGCGTCGGGCAGCTCGGTACCGTGTCTTAGCAGCTAATGCACGCCGTCACCTCATGCACGCGCACTAATGCGGCGCACCTATTTTTAACGTGACATATCTCCACTAATATAGACCTAATTAATGCCGTAATTAAAGCAATTAAATCGCGCAAACTAAGAGAAGATTTATTATATTAATAATATACTATTAAGTTTAGTATTAATTAATTAATATTAAATTACTAGTATAGACGCGTTAACTAGTCGCGTGGAATATAATATAATAATTAGTAAAAATTTTAGTAAATAATAAGAATTTAAGCTCTTACGCTATATAAAATACTTTACTAAACGTAGCCTTTCTTATATATAGTAAATAATATAAAACTTTGCGTCTTATATTACAAAAAAAACGTAAGTAAATTTTAGGTTAATTACCTTATTAAGCGTAATAGTAACGCCTTAATATTACGTTAAATAACTAGAATTAATAGTAATTATTATAACGCTAATTTAAAGATAAAATATAGACTTTATTTTAATCTTTTATATTAAAAGATCGCGAAGTATAGCATAAGGCCTTATATTATAATATAAATAAGAAAAGCGTCCTCCTTAGTATTACTAGCTACTTAAAAAGGATTTTTAATAGGCCTTTATATAAGAGTGGCTAAGTAAGGTAATTTATATAAAATAATAATTATACGTAGATCTTAATTATCGCATGTATATACACTAATAGATTTGCTATTAATTTAATATTTATTTATTTATTTAATGCTAAAAGTCTATAATTAAGCTAAGTAAAAGAAATTAATCTTATATAGTATAAAGTCTTTATTACCTTATCTCCTTCTAGCTAGTTAAATAACGAGATAGGTCTTTAATAGCTTTAATAAGTATTTAATTACTGTATAAAAGAGAAAGCTAAAAAGGTATAATAAATATACTAACTTTTAATTCTTAATAGCTATAGGTCTTACGTTATAATAAGGTTTATTAACTATTATAATTAAAATAAAATCCTTCTAAGTATATTTCCTTCTTATTTAACGTATACGTTATAGCCTTTTAACTATATATATTTAAGTCTCTCTTAACTACTTATTTTAATAAGCTTAATACCTATTTCTATAAAAGCTAAGGACTATTAATAGTTACTATAAAAGACTTTTTTATACTCTTTTAGAAGGCCTAGACTAAGTTAGCTATACTATAATTAATTATTAAAGCTTTTAAGTATATGGGTATTTCGCCACTAGATTCTATACTTATCCTTAAGTAATTTAATAAGGCGTCCTTTTTAAAAGTAAAATTATAAGAATACTTTACGTTAGTACTTAGCGTATTAAATTAGCGTAAAATAAAGTAACTATTATACTTTATTATTAAAGATATTATAACTAAGGAGTCGTATAAGCTTAGCTAGATAATATATTTAATTTTTATATAAAAGTAACCTCTAGAGCACGAGTATAAGGACCTTTAAAAGGCTTTAAAAAATAAAAATAGTATTAAATAAAGGGTAAGACTTTTCCCTTAGAGCAACCTAAAAAGTAGTAAAAAAGAGCTATTTTTTAATTACTTATGTATAAAAAGTAAATAATTCTCTTAGTTAATAAAAAGCCTAAAAGGAATAACTGTAACTTTAAAAAAGTGAGTAATAAAAGATATAAAGAGCTAACAAATAGCTTAAAGTTTATTTACTATAAAAGAGGCGCGTTATATAGGTAGTAAATAAAAATATACGCGCTAAGGAGAGAGCTAATTAAGTTACTTAGTAATATCTCTATTAATAGGCTTATAAAACTTAATAATAACTTTAAAGACGTCTTAAAATTGCTAAAAAGGGAGGTTAGAAAGTCTTAAAAGCTACTTATAAGGCTATAAAGAGGAAGAAATCTACAAAGGGTAATCTCAATAAAGTCGGCCGTCATGTGACTTGCCAAGAAGCTAGCGCGTCACTAGCGGAACAGAGTCTCCGAGCCTCCGAGCCTCTAAGAGCTCTGTAGAGCGTTAACACCTATACTTCAACCTTACGTTTCTTACTTAATATGGCTTTAAATCCTGCTAAAAAAAGCTCTCGATTGCTTTTAGAAGCCTAGCTAGCTGCTATCGTCGTTTTTAGGACAAAATACAACCTTACTTTTTTAGAAATCGCCATTGATTTGGGTATAACTGACCACGCCTGTGGTAAGGCATTTTGACGCGTTAAAGGCGCCGCAAAGGGCGACTTACTCTAGGAATTGCTAGCTGCAACACCTATAGTCAAGCAGTCTCCTCCTGGCAGACCTGTAAAGGTACGCGATGGCTCTTCGCTGAGCGCAAGACTACGGCATGACATTATTGTATATGGCACCTACCAGGTGCATGACGCTGTTAGAGACCTCTGCGCAGAAGCTAGCATTACACTTAGTAAGAATATAGTCTATAATATTGCTAGGGAGCACCGCGACGAATAGCACTTATACGTAATAACTTATAGAGTATAACCTAAAAAACTAGCGCTTAGTAGTAATAATAAGGACTAGTAACTATAGTACTATACCTAGCTTAAGGCTAAATATAACCTACACTTTCTACGCATTATATTCGTCTACTATAATAAAATCTTTAAGTCTATTAGCGAGAGTAATATACGTAACAGAAAGTAGAAGATTTTAAAACTAGTTAAATAAGATAGTAATATCTACGTACTGCCTGCAACGCTACCTAAATTTAGTCTTATAATTTACGCTACTACTTTAACTAATACTACTTACTCCTATTAATGCCCTTGCATTATTTAAGCTTAAAATAATAATAAGAGCTATAAGGACCTTATACAACGCGTTTCTTATATAAATAATATAGCAAAAGAGGCTTTTAAGGTTAAACGCTCTTGCGCGACTATTGCTAGCACTAATAAAGAGTAGTAACTATAAGAAATTAACTATAATATTACTTATAATAATAGTTAACGCTAAGCTACTAATAAGGCTACTAGTAAAAAGGGTGGAGCTTTCCGCGCAGGTATTAAGAAACCTTTTACTATTAAAAAGTTCTTTAAAATAGAGGAGTTTGTATATAACGGAGGGAAGGGCATAAATGGTATCTAGTACGTAAAGAACATATTTAAGAAACACCTTGTTAGATTAAAGGGTGTTTTTAATAAGATAGAAAAGTAATTAATTCTTGTGTTATGTCTTTGTAAGAATGTAAGGCTCTTTTATCCTTACGTCTCACGTTAAGACGCTAATCTATTTCCGTTAAGTAAGGAGAGTCGCCCTTTGTCCCGCCCGGAATCGTGCGGATGAACCGGACTGCTAGCAAAGTCTCTTTGTGTAGAGTTGCGCCAGCTACCTTCGTGTGTGCAAAGGGCCATGTAATCGGACACACCTATTCCCTTATTACTACGCTATACGCGATAATAACCTAGGCGTAGCTATTTATTTAATTTAAAATAACATTTACCTATACTTATTAGGTCTCTAGTACTGCTAGCTAGAAATTAAAGCTCTAGGAATTAAGTTTGGCCCTTAGCCTCCTAATTTACCCGACTTACACCCAATTGAGCGCTGTTTTGGGCGTCTAGAAGGTTTTTGGCAAGTTACGAATGCCTATCAAGTTCTAAGGAGGCCAAAAAGGCTGCAGAAACAGTACATAAAGGAGGTCTGGCAAGGTGATGAGACACTCAGGCAGTATATGGCCGAAAAGCTTCATCCTACCTACTTTATGCGCGTTGCAGAGCTCTGCGAGGACGCAGGTGGCCAGAACAACTTTACAGCATAATTAGAACATCTTATTTGGGTGTATTTGCTTATACTTTAGATGGAATCAAGATGCGCGACTTTTGAAGTTGCTACCCCTGCAGGAATCCCTGCTGCACGTGACGGCCGACTTTATTGAGATTACCCTTTGTACGCCGGCACCTGTACGCGTTGATGCGGCGGCATCTGCGCTATCTGCGCCATCAACGCCATTATCGCGCAGTGGCCGTCCGGTCAGAACACCAAGTAGATATCTATAATCTGATTAGATAGCGATCATCTACAGCTCTACAAGACCTCAAATCCAGAAAATCTCGCGATAATTGCTTTTGTATAGAGCTCTACAGCTTCATCATTGTTGACTTGATTGTGGTGTTGCGCGTGCACGAGGTGACGGCGTGCATCAGCTGCCAAGACGCGGGTAGTAGGACTGATGGTCGTCGCGTAAAATAACAGCCCGCCGAAGTGGCGCGTAATCACCATGTCTACTTTGATCTCTATGAGCATCAAAAGAAGAGTCCGACTCTAATATCGCGGCGGTTGACTACTTCATGCGCCAACATCGAAGCATCCGTATGGTAGCCAATAAAATTGGTTTGGGCAGGTGTTTCGTGCAAAAGGTACCGTGTTTTATCAGATGACGCACAGCCATCACTTGGCGCACGCTCACCGCCAAATTTTCGACTTCTTCACCCTCTCATAACTACACCAATATGGACCCAATTGAGGCTGCGTTAGAGTCGCTGAAATCGCTGAATCCTGGAGAAACACCTAATTACACTATAGTTACAAAAAAGTATAGTTGTAATTAAACAACGCTATCGAAGCGCTACTACGGGGTTTAAGGCACCTATACTTAGCGAATTAATAATATACGCCTCCTTAACACTACGTAAAAGAAAGCTCTTATAACTTATATTAATAACCTTTACTAACGAGGTCTACCGCCTATAAGACAAATAATATAGAATTTTGCCTTAGAAATAGCTAGAAGAACTACTAAAAAATGCTAAGTTAACTACTTTATCGCTCGATATTATATTAACCTTATATTATATTAGAGCTTTAGTATAGACGCGTTACGGCACAAAGCTAATTTAGTATTTAAATATAGCCTCTACTTTAAGCTTTTGGCGTAGAAGATCGAACAGTATAACGTAAAACCATAATATATATATAATATAAACGAAAAAGGCTTCTTAATTAGAGTACTATTAAAGATAAAGCGTATCTTCTCCCGCCGAAGATATAAGGATAGCGGAGTAAAGCAAGTTATATAAGATAGTAATAGAGAGTAAATAACAATAATTGCATATATTTACGCTAACGGCAGTACTCTCACACTAACCTTAATTTACTAGGCTATTTCTAGTAATATATAGGACTTATAGCTTTAAGATTTTAACCTATAAGAGCATAACTGTTTCTTTACTTCCTTAGCTAGTAGATAGACGAATAACAAGATTAGCATATAATAGCTAAAATAAGTATTTAATCGCGAGACGAAGGTAAAGGCGCGTCGCTTCTAGCGTTTCCTTATTCTTAATAGCTACGGCTCCTATATAACAATAGAATTTATTAAGTATTATAATAAGAATTAAATTCTCTTAACTATCTTTCCTCCTCACGCTACTTATACTCTCTAGCTACTTAACGTTTGCCTCTTTAAGCCTCTTTCTAGCGCATACTCCACCGAGCTCTTAGACTTTATGTATAGCTATTAAGGCCTTACCTTTATTATAAAGCGCGACTTATTTCGTATGTTCTATTACGCCTAGAATACAGCGTTTAAATATAAGATAATTATTAAGTCCTTTAAGGTTACTAGCCTCTTACTATTAAACGCAGAGGTAGTGTTATAAAAGTTTTAAAAGGCGGAAGCAGAGAGGCTATTATTCTCTAAAAGTAGCTTATTAGTACTTAGCGCTTTAAATTAGAGAAAGATAGAGCGCTTGCTACGCGAGGTTATTAAAAATACCTATTCTAAATACTTGTAGTAGCTCTTTTAGATAATCTATTATATAGCCGTATAGAAGTAGCTTCTCTAGCACGAAAATAACTGCCTTAAAGAAGCTCTTATTAATAAGAGAAAGCGGCGATAGCGTGGTAAGCCTTTACTACTTAAAGCACTGCTAGAGTATAATAGAGGCGCTGTTCTCTGGTCGCCCGCCAAAGTCTAAGACGCCTGAGATAGGCAGGCGCAGAAGGATGCCGACGAGCAGTTGCAATAATAATAGAAGGAGGAGAAACTTGCTCTGCGAAAGCAGCAGAAAGAATAGAAACAAGCCATGCTTAAGGAGAGGAAGCGTATGAGGCTTGCCGCCAAAGAAATCCGCCTCTAGGAGCAGCGTAGTAAGGCTGCTGCGCGTGAAGAAGCACGTATTACACGCGAGGCCAAAAAATAACTCTAAAAAGATATATAATTATCCTAAAGGGGTACGAGACGTTAGCTAATTACTTCTACTACTCTGTCTTATCTATATAAAGCGCCTAATATTACTAAGGTTGATTTTTCTTCTATTATTAATGAGGAGCCTACACCCGGCCCTAGCACGCGCACAAGAAATATACGCCTCCTATAGAGGTTTCGCATGTAAATTATTATAAGTAATTAATTGTTTAAGCTCCATAGACCTCTCCACTAGAAAATCTCGCGATAATAGCTCTTATA
>ML976681.1:380913-459376 GCA_010015655.1 Bimuria novae-zelandiae CBS 107.79
CGATACTCCATCCTCGATACAAGAACTACTGCGATGTGGCATGGGGAGACCAGCCAGGCTGGCTAGAGTTGAATAATCGCAATTTTCAAGCACTGTGGGCGCAGTACCGAAGCTTACCGAAGCCACGCACACACATGAGGGCCAAAGTCAATAATATCGACGACGCGATCAACAGCCTGATCGATCCAAACAGGGCAGTTGACGAGGAGGACGAGTTCGATACATGGAAGCGCCGCGAGCCGCAGGTTGAAGCAGGTAGCGACAGCGCAAAGTTCCCTACAAAATACTGGGTAGGGCTGCAGGATCGATACCCCAATCTTAGCAAGCTTGCACTTGACGTACTCTCAATACCGGCTTCAAGTTGTGAGTGCGAGCGAGTTTTCAGTGAGCTAGGCGACCTGTTAGAGCCTCGGAGACGGAAGATCTCTCCGGAGCTTTTGGCAGCGATACACTGCAGTAGAAGGTGGAGAAAAGCTGGGTTTGGCAGCAGCGAGGTCGACGAGAAGGAGCAGCTTACGGTTGAACAGCTCATCTCAAAGTACCATGTGGACACATGGGACGAAGGTTGAAACACCAAGCTTTCTATACAATTTGCCTAATTAGGAAACAAGCTCCTCAAGCCCATCCAGCCAGCCGAGCGCCCGTAGCCAATCAAGCCATCCAGCCGGTTCTACGACCCACAAAACACCAAGCCATCCAGCCTATAGCCAGAAAGCTGGCTGGCTGGATTGTTGCCATCTGTGACGCAAAAGGACCCAAACAAGCCAAATTGCAAGCAACTGAACGGTCCTCAATCCATGACGACCGATGAGGAAATCCAAGTGGTTGGGATATACGATTTTGATAAGACGTTGCATGGATACGAGAGTTGGTGATTCGTCGCAAGACCCCGAATGCCAGGCAGACCGATATATTGCCGGTCCGACGACCACGCATGCCATGGGGAAACGGCCTACATATTGCAGTTCTACTGGACACGCAGCTTCTCTGCAACTATCCTGGGAGCCCACTTCCTCTTTAGAGCTTGGTCAATGCAGATATAGTATCGTGAGGCTGAATGGAGCCTGTAACCTAGCTGAACACCAATCGGTGCTTACCGTACCGGTCCATCGGCCTCATCCTTACCACCCAGAACCATACCGTTGGATATTCTGACATCAATTCTCAGCTTGTACGACGGTTCGGGAAAGGAGCAACCTTGCACCTAGAGCCATATGATTGCTTTACAAAACCGATGCAGCGTTCGGCTAAGAACACAATCGTCTCCACCGAGATGCCCGTTTCAGTTTCCCAACGCGGAGCATAACTATGGTGGGCGTACCCAAAAGTACCGGTAAGTCTTGTAGCATACTTTTTAGTACAGAATGTAACAACGTCAACGTCAGGTTGCTTGATATGCCGGAAGCGGAAGATCAAGGCAAGTGTCCTCAGACGATGCGATGGTGAACTTACGTCTAATATTATTTATACAGTGCGACGAAACATGGCCGACATGTATAAACTGCCGGAAGAATGGCAAGCTCTGTCCAGGCCAACCTGCTCGACATACGTTTCGACATCAGGGGCCACGGCCGGGCAACAAATCCCGCGCAGAGTCGACAAAGCGTGGGCGAGATTCAGGTACGGGAGTCCGGGGTCGAACACTGCCCATGCTAACGCTTAATTTAGAAGACCATCAAGACAAGCAGTTGACGCGTCTTAACGGAAAGCCTGCCGAGACGGGAGCGATCGTTTACAAGTTTCGGTTATTTCAGATAGGTGATCGCTCAGAGGAGAAGAATCGACACCCAAGAACTTGCTGCCATGCCGCAAACCCGCCCAACATGCTTCTGTCTCCCATGGGTCATAATCCATCCCCTTCTCCGCACGACAGACTTGCGCAAGCGCTGACGAAGATGCTGAATGTGGGAGAAGTGGGCTACAGCATCTCAGCGTTTGCCTTCTTCCTGTACGATGTTCCTTCTCGAATAGGCCACAACGAAGCTCTAGACGCCGCGGTAGCCTGCCTGATACACGTACACTCGACCATGCTTTATAAGGTATCGGGCGTGCAATAGACAGTCCGAGATACTACCTGGCTGCGGTACAGAAGCTTCAAACATGCCTGGAAGATCGTCACGAGGGGATGTCATCGAACACCGTGTGCGCTGCTGTGCTGTTGAGTCTCGTCGAGGTAATGTCATCATATACAATTCTTGATTGCATTGCTAATCCTCGTTTCCTCAATAGGCGCTCGCTGGTCCCCGGATTGACAACTGCTACCTCACGCACGTCGGCGGCGCAGGCCGCTTGTTAGAGATTCTGGGTCCGGAAAAGTGCAAGAACGCTTTCGCGAAAAAGGTATTGCATTTTACGATATGTGGTAGCGTAAGTGCTTATTCTGGATGAGTCAAGCAGTGAGCACACAAAAAGCTGACAGTTACGGGCAGATCATGACCTCGATCTACAAGCAGGAAGAATGCGTCCTGCTCAGCAAAGAATGGCGCAGCGTCGCATTCGACAAGACAAATTCCAGTCTCGACGAATGTCTCTGGATCGATGTCAAACACGCGCTGGCAGACTTATCCGTCTTGCAACTAGAACTGAACGACTCGCGTAGGTCTGCGCCTCTTCCACAACATGCCCTCCTAGTCAAAGCCTCCGCCCTAAAAGCCACCCTCACCACTACTCTCTTCACCCTCCACACGTCCCTCTCTTCCTCAGAGCTGGCAACAAGCAAGTCGACTTGATAACTTGACTTAATTAACTTGATTGTAGCAAGTCAATCAAGTCAATTAGGGAGGCAAAAGTTATTAAGTTAATTAAGCAAATTATGCCTGTTTAATTAACTTAATTAGCAGACTTAATAGGCCGTAATATAGGGGTGACTATAGGTTATAGACGTTAGGGGGATCCTGCGCGGGTAGGCGTTAGGGGGATCCTATACGGGTAAATCTTAACTTAAGGTATATTAGACTTACCGGCGTTAGAGCCTAGCGCTGCCTAATATAGTATAGCGCCAATTATCTAATATCTCTACTACCTTAACCTACCTCTTACCCTCTACTAACGCCTTCTTCTATTAATATAGCGTTGCCTAATCGCTTAGAGGGCATAAACTATAATTTTTTTTAAGTTTTTAGCTAGCGGCTTAAAAGCGAGGCGTTATAAACCCTTCCTAAAGATAGCAGCACTAATATAGCTACTAACGCGCCGTTAGAGCTAGACGCTAATAAGAGCTCTATAGGCGACACGTAATTAGCTACTAATAATAATATTAAAGATAATAATAATAATTATAATAGTATTAATTAGCAACGCTTGCTAGGTTATTACAAGCCGTCTCTTGCCCTAAAGCGTAGTTAAAAGAGCTAGGTTTAGCAATATAGGTATTGCCTTTAGCACTATAAATAACACTGCCTGTATTAGCTTTGCTATTATTACTACTTCTATAAGTAACTAGATAAGTTCTACTAAGTTAATTAATTAATAACGTTAATCGCGCGCCATCTCGCAGAGCGTAAAGCCAGGCACTATATTAATAAGAGTAGCTAAAAGTCTACCTTTTGCACGACGATAACATTATTATCCTTTTAATTATCCCTACTTGCCTATATTTACTATAAAGGCCTTATAGTATCTTAAAGTATTACTAACCTTATTGCGTTAAGCTTCTCGCGCATAAGTTTTCTATAATTAGTACTTAATTAGGTAGTAATAGATAACTAGGCGCTCTTAGTAATTAAGGGCGCAGCTTTTCGCCATATATTACGATAGGCTAACCTATTAGCTAAGGTAGAGATATAGAGATCTTATAACACCTTATAAGCCTATATAATTATGGAGTACGAGTCTTATATACTTGCTATTATTAATTATCTATAAGACGCGTAATTAGCTATCTACATCTCCTTTAATAATTAAACGTTAACAAGTAGTAAATAAACGCTAACAGGTATCTGTATCTACTATCTTAATAGCAATAGTAATCCTCGTAATTACGTATTAGACCTGCCATCGCTAATAGGCTAATATACAGGCGCTAATATTACCGCTATTATTAACGCCACGCTTAAAAGCTTTAAGATATCTGCTTATAGCTTAGGTTACTTTATCCTTAATAATACTACTAATAACAACGCTACGATTAACGCCCTAGCTATTAAATATAACTTTAACGCCTGCTATTAGCGTCTGCGTTACGCCTATTATATAATTAACTTTATAGCCTAATAAATTATCTTTAGCAAAGATCGCAACGCCTTTAATAATATAGATAAGTATCTTAATAATAAGATAGCGTTTCTTAAGAAGTAGTAATAGGCTAGCCTATTAGGCGTACTTATTAACGTCGTTACCTCTATCTATACCCCTTAAGCTCGCCAGCTTCTTAAACAGTATTAGGTAACCTACAACGCCTAATTAGGTAGTAATAATAAGCTAAAGATGTTAGAGATTATTAAGCTAGTAAAGATAAGATAAAACTCTTATTATAACTATTTTACGCGCGCGCTTAAGCTCCGCGCACCCCTTAATAATTATATTAATTATAAGCTTATTAAGTATTATTGCCACGGTACCTAACAACGCAATAATATACTTAATATTAAGCAACGTTAGTTTATTAAAGAAGATAGCCTTACTACTAAGGACTAGGCAATAATTATAGAGTACTAAAGGATCCTATAACTATTTAAAGAAGCTACTATTTATATAGAGGGCAAGGGCGTGGCTAGCACGTTAGATATAATATAGGAGGTTCTCCCTACGCTTTTATAGCTTGCCACTACCCTTAATAAGATGCTCTTTTAATATAATAACGTTAACTTTAACGACGTTAATGCCCCGGAGGACTATATAAAAGCTACCTATAATATAGCTTACACGAAGATCCTTAAGTACCTACGTAAGCTAAAGGACGCCCTGGCATATTACGCGGCTTGCCGTCTCCACCCACACACAAAAGGCCTTATAGATAAGATATAGGCTATACCGCTTAATTACGACAAGAATCTCTATAAGGGGTGTCACACCTATAAAGGCTAGCTAGATAATTACCACGTTAGCTTTTAACGCTTATAGTTAGAGTTTAAAGATGCTATATCTCCTATTAGTACGCTAGAGCCTCCACTAAAGAAGGCACGTACTAGGCTATCTAGTAGCTAGTTAGACTTTATAAGAGCTACCTTATAAGGTGACGACGCCTGCCTAGTCCTCCGCCGTAATAAGTTCGAGCGGTAGATAATTAAACTACCTATACTAAAGAACTCCCTATTTACGCGCAACCCGCTACTCTATTAAATAAGTAAGACTAATAAGTATTCTATCTTATTACGCTTTACTCTTAATATCCTTAGTATCCCTACCGCTACTACTAATTATAAGAGGACCTTCTTAGAGTTAGGTAATTTATTAGAGACGAGATAGTTATGCATAAAGGTAGATCTTTTATCTACGCTATAATTACTACGCAGCTAAAAGCGCCTTAACTTAAAGCCTATAATAATAGTAAATAATTAACGTACTAACGCTATTACCCCTAATAAGCTAGAGACTATCTACGAGATCTATAGCAGTTAATTACCCTTAATTAGCTTAGCAAAGTTATTAATTAAGTTAATTAAGTTAACAAATCAAGCCTAATTTACGCTATTAAGTCAATCAAGTTAAGCAAAAGCCACCATATCGGTCAATTAATCAAGCAATTCACCTCAACTTAATTGACTTGCTTGTTGCCAGCTCTGCTCTTCCTCCCCCCTCCCAACACACTACACCTTCCCCCACCAGCGCACCGCCAGCACCTACACCACTTGCTGGTCCCTCCTCATCCTCATCAACAAACACCTCCTCACACTACTCCCGCCCGTGCACCCAACGCGCTACGGCCTCGACGCCGAGTGCCGCGCGCTCGCGCTCGAGCTGTGCGCGACGTGGGAGAACGCGTGGACGCACCGGCCGATTGGCGCGTGGCACATGTGGTTCGGGCTGGTGGTGGCGTATGAGTGGTGCGCGGAGGATGTGCAAGGGTGGATTTTAGGGGGGTTGAATTGGTTGTTGGAGGAGGTGGGGTGTGCGGGGTGGAGGTGGAGTGGGGAGTTGGTTGAGGCGATGGGGAGGAAGTTGATGGGTGAGGGGGATTGGATGGGTAGTGGATAGACGTATAGGTCTTTTAGAACGTTGAAGCGCTATGGCTTTACGTGCTGAGTGGCTGTTGTGTAGTCTGTGTTCTTCTCAGGCATGTAGTTTCGATCAAACAATGGAGTCTGTACGATATTTCATTCCCTGCATCCTCTCCACATGACAGCTATCTCTATCCACTGCGCGCGAGACGCCCGACGGCGGCCAAAAGAAAAAAAAATCGCCCCTACCCAATTCGCCTGCTCCTCCAAAACAACGACTAAAGAGCGTCTGTCTGTTGGTGGTGCGAAAAAACCCTATGACACATGATCAAGAATGTTCATTCTGTCATAAAACAGGCCATTAATAAAATGCATCCGCCAAACCCCCATGCGCCGAGTCTACCCAACCAGCAGGTGTGTGCTCAGGAGATTGTAGAACGCCGCATCGTAAACGTTCGTCAAATCTCGCGTATATCATACATTCTCTCATGTATCATACATCAACATTCAAAGAAAGCGGTCGCAAAATTTACACAGTGAAGTCCAAGAAGTCGCACGATGTGTCTAGCGTGCCCATTGCCTGCATCTCAAGCTCAAACTGGGAGTATGCGTTGTCGGGCAGCTCGAAGAGCTCGTCTAGCTCGTCTTTCGGTTCCACTGGTGACGTGGGAGGGGTCGTGAACGGATTCGACTGGGTGGATGATCGTGAGGGTGTAGACGAGGCCTTCAATGGACTTGACTGTACTGGAGCCTTCTCGCTAGTCGCTGATCCGGACGAGCGCGGACGTTGGTTGGCTGGTGACTGAGGAGGCGTGTGCGCAGGCTGTGAAAAATGCTGAAGGAGAGCCATTGTGGCGTTCTCGGTATATGAGCTAGAAGACGCGAAGCTGGAAGCCGTTATGTTCGGTTGCGTTGCGTAGGATTTCGCATCAGATGCAAAGCTAGTGCATTGGTTAGCAATATTCTGGTGAGATGAAGGAACTGCATACCTATAATGGTCTGAGGTTGAGCTCATCTGGTCGTGAAAGCTTCCCGTCTCCGAAAGCATTGTTGTTTGACTGCGCGATTGTAGACCGTCGTCGAAAGCAGGTGGAGAAGAAGCCGGGTCTGACATGGGCGAACCAGCTGAGATCGAGGAGGATGCGGAAGCCAGGGCGCGACGTGTCTTGTTTGCCTTGTCCATGCGCTCCTCCAGTTCTGGACGATGCTTCTTCGGACGACCTCGCTTCACGTTCTTGCGGACAACGTTCTCAAATCCTCCCACGCACATACCACGCTGTCGATGGCGTGTCAGTGCGTCTTGCCTCGCAAAACCTGCACCGCATGGGCACTTGTAGGGTTTGTTGCCGGTATGGATCTTTGCATGCCGCTTGAGGTCATGCTGGCGCACGAACTTCTTTCCGCATCCATTGCACTTGTATTGTCTGTCGCCTAGATGTGTCTGGACGTGCGAGCGGATATTTTCTCTCCGGCCGAAAACCTTGCCGCACTCTGGGTAAAGACACGTCCACTTCCCGGTACTCTGATCTTGCTCGCTGATATAGCGCTGTACTTCTTCTGGAGATATACCGGTGTATTCGAGGGTGGCGTCGATGTCGAGTTCGGGCAATAGTGCGGGGCGTGGCATGGTGGCCGTCGGCAGACCTTGCATCGACATCGCTACGGCCGAAGGAGGGAAGATGGGAGCTTGCGAGAAAGCGCTATCAAGAGTCGGCAGCTCTGCCATGTTTTCCTGTGCCGGAAGCTCCGGGATGCCCTCTAGAAATGATTGCATCGACTTCTGCTGCGGTGATAGTAGTGTGGGTGACGGCGAGAGGGCATCTGAGGTATAGCAGGATGATGACTCGTATCCCATGCCATAGTCAAAGCTTTCGAAGTCAAACGTCATAGCATTTGAGCTGGGCTGGAGATTCATGTCCGCGAAATCTGCAAAGTTCGGCGGATAAGGAGCCGGCTCGCGTTGCTCTTGAGTGGAGGGTTGAGCCGGCTTTTGTGGTGTTGCAGTCGGTGTTGGTAGATTAATGAAAAGATTAGCATTAGGACCATACACTGCAAGAAGATCTTCCTGCAGGTCTTTTATCCGTTGGTCCACGAGCTCTTTGGTAGGGGAGTTAGGAGCCCGGACGGGAGAGGGAGAGGGCCGCAGGGGAGACTGCGGTCGGACGGTCCGGTGAGGAGTCTGCGGTGATGGGAGAGAGGTCTGTACTGAGTGTCGTGAAAGGGGTCGCTGGGGGCCCGGCTGGGGCTGGCTGTGCGAATGCGCTACTTGCATAGTATGCTGTGATTGTTGTCCTAGGTTAGTGTTACTTACCGAGCCATCCAGGCACATCTGCTCTGGCATGGTAGCAGCCTCAGGCATGGTTATCGCCTCAAGGTTCAAGCCCCTGAGGTCCAGACTCATGCCTGTCCGCTGCTGTCGTCGTTGCTGTATGTTAGTCGGTAGTTGTTGTAGTCGGGGCGCCTCAAATGTTGCGGGTGTGGAATTTTGTCTCCGGTGAAGTGCTCGCCGGCGTTGGATACCCGAAGGCGCATTGGTGGACAGCATATTGTATGCTCGTCGAGTCCGGATGTGTTGTCCAAGGAAGGGTTTCCTGTTGTGTCCGAGATCTGACGAGACGAAAGTTAGCCATTGTTGCTGTGTACAGATGCAAATAGTCATGAACAATGTCAGAAACATACCTCACGCAGTGCAAGCGGCGCTCCGCCGGGCGGTTCGTGTCCTTACGGTCTCCTCAGTACAGTCGCAGTCTCCCAGCAGCCTACTCAAGTAAGTGTGCGGCCGAAGCCTGTCAAAAGTGTTTGTGAAACGTCGGAAAACGTGCGGTCTAGCTCAATAGACCCAGTGCGATGTGTGTGTACTTGATAGTGGAGAGAATGGGTCGCGATGTGTGAAGAAGGATGCAATCGCGATGACGATCTAGAAGTTCCGTACCTGGCGCGAAATCAACACAGTGCCCGCGCTGGTTACCACAGCAATGCAGCCGGGCCTGGGGCCGGCGCTAATGGCAGGTTTCCAGTCGTCCCGCGTACATCCAGCCAAGCCGCTAACATCTGCTTGGTCATCGGAGCCGGCGCAGCGTTTCGCCGCGCACACTTAATTTCTCGGTGGCGCCTTCTCCACGACACCAACCCTTCTGCTCGACGACTGAGGAAGACAACCAGCTTGTCTAGGTACGCCCGCCCGTCCGTTGCGCGCAGTGTCCAGCATGCAAAGAACGCACAGTTTCTGATCGATTCTGTGCGCCTTTGCATCCAAGGCGCTCACTATCGTTCCGACCAGTTTACTGACATACATATTCACAGGCCGCCATGCAGATCTTCGTCAAGACCCTCACGGGCAAGACTATCACCCTTGAGGTGGAGTCTTCGGACACCATCGACAATGTGAAGTCCAAGATTCAGGGTACGCTGCGATGCTCTCGTCCAACCCCGCGGCATACTAACTAATGCCACCCAGACAAGGAGGGCATCCCTCCGGACCAGCAGCGTCTCATCTTCGCCGGAAAACAGCTCGAGGACGGTCGCACCCTCTCCGACTACAACATCCAGAAGGAGTCGACCCTCCACTTGGTCCTGCGCCTGCGTGGTGGTATGGCCAAGAAGAGGAAGAAGAAGGTGTACACCACTCCCAAGAAGATCAAGCACAAGCGCAAGAAGACCAAGCTCGCTGTGCTCAAGTACTACAAGGTCGACGGCGACGGCAAGATCGAGCGTCTCCGACGTGAGTGCCCGCAGCCCGAGTGTGGTGCTGGTGTCTTCATGGCCGCCATGCACAACCGCCAGTACTGCGGCCGTTGCCACCTCACCTACGTCTTCGACGAGTCCAAGTAAACGCCTCGGAGATGTGATGGGATGTGATTGGATGTGACGAGTTATGGCTTGAATGACAAGAGAGAGGGGACGAAAAGACCCATCGGAACGCCGGGCATGTAGTCATCAATCAACCTTGTCAGACTTCCCAAACACCGCTCTCCATCTGTCCCAATCGTGTGACATGTGATGTGGACCCTGTGTGCGATGCGTGAGATTTACAAATTCTGATGGCAGGCCATTATGGTACCTGGTCGGGGCACTCCATACTCTGTTGAAATTCGTGAACTTGCGAAAGCCTACCCAAGCATATCACCATGTCCATCCCAAACGCCAGTGGTGGTGTGCACAACTAAAATTCCATAGTGTCACCATTCTCTTCCCTCTCCCTCTTAACCATCGCCTTTTCCTTCCCTTCCCTCAGCAGGCCTGCAACGAACACCCTGAAGAAGTCAATGTACGGCTTCAAGCTGGTCTTCTCCCAGTCCTGAATCTTCTTCTCCCCATCCTCACCCTTCCACTGATCGATCTCAACCAACAACTCCGTCACCTTCGGCACGCTGAGCGGGTCGAACTCATCCACCTTCCTCGGGTCGATGGGCACACATATCCGACCTGTCGCGGGGTGGACCACGAACGGCGATTTGAGCAAATGGTTGAGCTTCTTACCGACGTCTGCGTCTAGTCGCGGGTACGTGTACTCCAGTATGATATCTTGTTTCGCCTCTACGAGCTCCCTTGGAGTTTTCGAAAGCGCGCCAGACTTCGCGACGCTGTCGATATCTGCCCATTTCGAAGCACTCGGTCGTGACGGCGACGACTCCCACTTCTTCTGCAGCGCCGCACGGAGCTTCTCGTCAGGAAGCAAGTTCAGCAGATGCGCCGCGTTCTCTTCGGCCCACGGGTCTTGCTCAGCCAACACGGTAGTCTGAAAGTGCTCTCTGAGGATATTCAAACTGCGCTCGAGATGAGGGTGCAGCGGCCTTCGCGCATTGACGCGCTTGCCGCCCTGGTCGCCGCCCTTCAGTAGCTCGAGATACCCATACACAGCGCGCCGCTTCGTGTCGTCCATCTCGCGCGCCCGCTTGTCGCAGACCCAGGCGTGCGCGCCTCGACGCCCAGAGTATACCCACATGATGTGTTTGAAGCCGAAGTCCTCGCGCAGCGCCACGTCCACCACTTTGATCGCCATTGTGATGAACGCCCAGCACTTCCGGCAGATGTTCGCTCCGGTGCAGCACGTGCGGATGTCGTCATAGTCGTTCATGTCGATATCGAACACCAGCTCCCTCGAGATCGGGCGGAATGCACTCGCCTTCCGTAGCGTTTTGCGGTCGCGGGGGTTCGTGGAGTATACGGGGCCGATATCGATACGGGGCGGAGTATCTGCAATGCACCGCTTGCGCATAAGGTCAGAGGTTGCGAAGGACTGGTAGCGCTGGAGGGCGTCGTTGGAGAGCGTGAAGGCGAATTCGCGGTGGGCGAAGTCGTTGCTGGGGATGGCGGAGTGGTTGAGCCATTGGAAGAAGTAGCGGAAGGGGAAAAGGCGCTGGTAGAAGGCACGCATTACGTCTGGGTCCGAGTACTGCGATTTGTCTGAGATCTTACTATAGCGAATCAGTGATGGCGCTGTGAGAAAGAGAGGGGAGATGCGTACAAGGTCGTTGCGGGTTGTGAGGCCGCTTCTTCTGTCTTGACTGGCGCGCTTGAGGCGAATTCGTCATCGTCATCGTCGTCATCATCGTCGAAGAGCTCCTCCAGGTTCACCTTGGACTCTTCGTCGACTGCTGCCGGGCTAGGTGCATCGCCCATTGCAACATCTTGTGTGGAGGATTCGGACTTGAGAGTGGCCTGAGAGATGGTCGCTGAGGACTCTCCTGCTGGTGTAGGTTCTGGGGAGACTGAATGAGGCATTGCGGCTTCTTTTGTGTGTCGTGGGTACGCTCTTGCAGTGAGTGGTGTTGCGGGAGTCCACATGTCGGGAACGCGAAACGCGTGGACGCGTAAATTGGTGGCTTCTCAATCCGACTAGCGCGGTCGTTGCTTCAACACGCAGTCGTCATTGCCGCCAAGACGTGATCAGTAACTCCAACAACTTTAACTCCAATCTTGCTTCGAAATTTGTGGGATGAATCACTCATTCCTCCATTGCGAAGATGAGCGAGGAGGAACTGGTTTCCGGTGACGGCTGGATTTCCGATGATTCAAGCTTCTACGGTGCGTACTCGCACCTGCCTGCAAGCCGCGACACTGGACTTCAGCCGCAGACTGCACAGCCTAAGCATGTGTGCGTCACTGCCTGGAGCTGAGATGCCTGCCTGTTAACATACTGTTTTTATAAGCCCCATCACTGTCGTGCTCAACCCTTTAGATATTCCACTGCACATCTCAACGTCTCCAGATGTGCTTGTCTGGCTGTACTCGCTATCATCACCGCTCATAATAACGGAACATCAGGTGACGAAAACGAGCAGGAACGACTCAAGGCTCTTTGTGAAGAATACCGATCTTCATACGCTTGGTCTGCGCGCAAGAACGATTTGAACACCGTTATCCTCAAGCACCGAGACCTACCTATCAATATGCTCCAAAACCCCGGTGAAGGCCACCCAGGATGCTGGCAACTGGGCGAGAGTGTAGAAGACTTCATCAAGAGACTTCCCCCAGTCACTACTTCCGGACTACTCTACGAATGGATTTGGGTGCACAATCCATACCAGAAAGGCCATTGCGAACCCCAATTCTCGAAAGTTGACGAATTCACTATCCGTGGACAAGAGCTGCTCATGAAGAATCTACAGATGCGCAAGGCCATCGAAGCAAACGATCAGAATAAGACAAAGGATACGGTTACGCGGCGTTTGAACGAAGAGAGCGAGCTTCTTCAACAGCGTATTACCGACCTAGCCGTCCAAACCAATGTTCTTTCCGGCAAGGTAAGGTTCTACACGGTACCCTAATACGCGTCCTGCAGAGGCCAGGTCATGCTGACTTGTATGAGTGGATGCTATTCCTCTCACTAGAGGAATTGACTCGTGTCTGGCGACTTATTGTTGACGGTGTCATCAATAATCGTCTGGGTCCTGTTGCGAAGGTGGCTCCTGAGCAAGGAAAGCCTGGAGAGCGTCTCATCTGCATATATACGAAGGACTTCCGGGACAAGGATGATATCCGACGTGTCCTACAGGAGCTGGTCTCTATGGGTGTAAGTGAGCCTTGCCGTAGATGCGTATAGTCAACTATTGACAACTTCATTCTAGGTCACCGGCACAGGGAAGAACACAATCCATTACAAATCGGATCCGTACACCTGCCTAAACATTTACCGGCAGACGGCTGCTCAATACGGGCTGAAAGCAAGCCTTTATTCAAGTCAGGAGCTATTGGCGGAAGGCGAACAGGAATATGATGTCCTTTATCCGCTAACGCAGTCGAATCTCAATCGGTTCCTCAACAATGCACCGCAATGAACGTTTGAAAAATCCATGGCCATAGCCACCAGAACTGGCTATAATCTACTGCAAAGCGACAATCCAAATCCACCACATCGGCAACAGCCTACGATGAAGGCACTTGACACCGGCTGAAATATCTTGATGATTTCGCATTTTGGTCCAGCTCCTGCTATAGTTTTCCTGCAAACCTACCTCTATTGAATATGAACTTTCCATTACTTCTTGCACCATCACTCCACCTGTTCCAACCTCGTACCTACTATGCAGCCTAACGATGCTGCTGACCCTCTCTCCTGCTCAACATATCTGCGGAGCTGACCAGTGCGTGTCCTGAAACGTAAGAGAAACTCATTCAATTCTACTGACTAGCTAGGGTGGATTGCAGGATCAAGCTGAAAACTCAGATCCTACCTTCGGCCGACAGTCTGCATGACACAGCGTGGAGGTGCCTGCGCTTGATCTGCCGTCTTGAGTGTTGATGTCTTTGATGCGCTACTGAGGAAATTTGGCGCTTTGGATGCATGTAGGATTTCTATTACTCGATCAGAACAACACACGAGGCTCGCCACCACTGCTGGTTTTCCCAACATGCTGACGCTTCCTGCAGACCCGGTCTCGTATCAAAGCTTATTTGAGATTAAACCGAAATGCGCACGTATTGTTAGAGCCATTATCATTCCCACATGGTTTGCCGCAACTGGACCAGAGGTGGGTGACTCAGCTCTGGTTAAACAACCATACTGCCAGGGCTACGGGTAATCTCGAGATTCTCGCCGAGGAACGGATACGACTGTGCAAGTTTTCCAGTAGTCTCAGGAGCTCTAGACAAACGGCGTGACGGCTTAAACGACCTAGCGGCAGCAGGAGAGGTGTATTACGAAAGTGCTCGGGCACCTTCGATGGTACCGCGAAGAAAGTGCAAGTTCGCGAGCGGAAGCTTGATGCGGTCAAGAGGCATTTTCAGTGACTCGATGGGAAGTATTTCTATGGAGTAATGCAGTGTTGAAAAGTCTGACCGTTTCGTTAGCTTGACCAGTCGGGTGCTCCGGCGCTTGCTCCTATTTTGGCATCTTCGAAAGCTGTCCCCATCACAAACTTGTCGCAAAGGACATCACAGCTGTTAAGGCACTCAAGTTTGGGACGACTTCAAAGAAACCATACCAGGAACATCACACCATGACGGATGTGATAGATTTAGAACGGAGCCCGGCTGTTGAACCTGCGCTAGCGCTTGGTGCCGATCTCGGCTGTGGACACCTTCGATAGATAAGCGGCGACCCTGCGATCGCCCTTATCTCGCCCGCGGCACTATCCCTGTCACTTTACGGCCCCGTACTGTACCAGAACTGGCTGTTTCCTTCAAGCAAATTATCAACAGCATCGCTCTGGCTGGCTCTCAATGAATAAGACACCTCATTGTCTACCTAGCTGCAACCGTGAATGGTGGATGAACACTCTCCTTAGCGAGGACCATTTCGATTAGACAACAGCGACGCCTGTCCGCAATGAGCAGCTTGGCTTCGATAACCTTGCCTAAGAGCGCCTACCAATTTCTATCGAGTAATCCCCACAGCCCTGCCGCTGTACCGAAGTTTCTCAACTGTCATGGCGCTATTTCGAGCACTCCGCTGGGTCCGAGGATCTCGACTCGTGGCACTCTGGGTAAGGACCAGTAGATAAAACTCTGCACCCCAGATTTTGTAGTGACAGATCTGGACTGACTCTCCGGTACCTTTTCCTCTTTGTTCTTCTGTGTTGCACAAACCAGCATCTTTCAGGAATATCCACTCACCGACACGGACGTGAAACATTCCAGAAGCGCGTTATCCTGCTTATCTGTACCCACTCGCCTATCTAAACATCCCCACACGCCGGCTGACTGGTACAAACCGAGACGTCCCCAATTGTTTATAACTCCTACCCCGTATTCGGAGCTGGAGTAAACGTATTTCAGTCCCTTCCACAACTTCCCCAGATTCTTTGTTCATCTGCCCAGCAACATAGCTCCTCACGCAACTAGCCCTGCTCCGATGCCTCACAGCACGTCCATACATCCCATCACGGTCTTCGCTTCCTCAAGAGTAGTGGTAGCTGGTGGGATGACAGAGGCTACCATTGTTATTTCCCAGATCACGGGCAAGATCACTGCGATCTTCCACTCCGTTCTTCCTTCTACAGACTGTGGGTAGCTTGAACAATACTCAAGACCATGCAAACATGTACTGATGATTTCCATTCAGTCCCAGAGGGTACCCCGTACACGGATTACTCACCACACATTCTCCTTCCCGGCTTGGTGGATGCACATGTGCATCTCAACGAGCCCGGTCGGACAGAATGGGAAGGGTTCTGGACTGGCACTCGAGCTGCAGCTTTTGGAGGCGTGACCACTGTTGTCGATATGCCACTCAATGCTATTCCCCCTACCACCACCGTCGAGAATCTAAAAATCAAGATCGAAGCTGCCAAGGGCAAGTGCTGGGTTGACGTCGGCTTCTATGGTGGTGTCATTCCGGGTAACTCTGGGGAGCTTGCAGCTCTTGTAAAAGAGGGTGTAAGGGGATTTAAAGGCTTCCTAATCGACAGTGGTGTAAGTCACTCATCCTTATGCAACCCAGTGACGAACTAATATTTGCGCAGGTCGATGAGTTCCCTGCCGTCAAATCAACAGACATCGAGCTCGCCCTACGTGAGCTCAAAGACTCCGCCACAACACTGATGTTCCATGCCGAGATGATTCCTCCCATCACAGACTCAGTGGGTGACGACGTTCAACGCGCCCACCCACCACTCGCTCCCACCGGCCCGCTAACCCATTACTCCACCTTTTTGGACTCCCGCCCACCATCATTTGAGACCTATGCCATCGCCGAAATCCTATCACTCGCTCATATTGCACCCGACCTCCAGCTCCACATTGTACATCTCTCCGCTATTGAAGCCATTCCTATGCTCCGCGAAGCCCGCGCAAACGGCATCAAAATCACTGCAGAAACCTGCTTCCACTACCTTACCCTTGCAGCCGAGAACATCCAAACCGGTGACACACGCCACAAGTGTTGCCCACCCATCCGTGAGCAATCCAACCAAGATGGCCTCTGGGACGAGCTCACGCAGGACCTCAATGCTGGCGTCATTCAAACAGTCGTATCTGACCACTCACCATGCACACCCGATATCAAGCTCCTTCCCGCACATCTCGCACCACCCAAGAAGCACAGTACGCGTAAACCAGACCATGACAAGGACTGCAGCAGCTGCGAGTCCAGCGAGGGCGAAGAAGAGCTCGCCGAAGAGAAGGGCGACTTCTTCAGCGCCTGGGGCGGCATCTCCTCCGTCGGCCTCGGTCTGCCGATCCTCTGGACGGAAGGCACGCGGCGCAACCCCGACTTCAGCGTCGAAGACATCGTACGCTGGTGCTGTAAGAACACGGCGAAGCAAGTCGGCCTGGAGAAGACCAAGGGTGATCTCGGCGTAGGTTTCGACGCCGATATCGTGGTGTTCGACGACACCGCGGAGTTCTGCGTTGAGCCGAGCACCATGCTGTTCCGCAATAAGGTCTCGCCGTATCAGGATAAGACGCTCAAGGGCGTCGTGCGCGAGACGTGGCTGCGAGGCGAGCGGATTTTTACGAGGGAACAGGGCTTCACGGAGAAGGTGGGGCCTAGGGGGAAGCTGTTGCTTGAGCCGAGGAAGATGGTGAAATAGGCGCTTTGAGCGGGAGAAGAAAGCGCGAGGTGCAGACTTGGGACATATTGGGCATTTACGGGATTGCGTTTGGCGACTGACTGGCTTAGCGGCTGCGGATTTATGGGATAGACTGGCGTTTTGGCGGGCATTATATCATGAATACATAACGAGGTGGGCGTTTTGGGCTTTCGACTGGGCGCGTGGGTGTGGGAGACTTGATGTTGGCTCTGGACACATCGATTGCATTATATAAGAATTAGAGCGCTTCTTTTACCACAATGGTTTGTTAGTACGTGTAGCGCGAACGGGTGATTGGGGCCCAGGTGGGTTTTCGTTCGGCGTCGCACATTCATGGACCCAATCGGAGGGGTTCGCGCAGGTACAGCGTGTAGGCGTGCGAACGGGAAGGTAGTACAGTCGCGGATTGACAAACTGGAGGGTCAACACCGCCTGGGAGAAGTCGACAAGCCGTTTGGGGTCCGCAAACTTATTTATTTCGCGAATCCGCTATGTAGTGATTCATTGCTTCGCCGTGCGCTCTGGATACGATCCGACAGTGGGCTTCGCGATGGGGAACGCCTTTTGAAATGTCGTGGTATCGATATGGATTCTCCTTCGTGCCGTATCCGCAATAAGTTGCCCAAATTTCCATCCACTACTGGGCCGTCACGGTTGCGAAGTAAGTCCCATCCCCGATACCATGCTAGTCTGCTCACTCACGCCATTCAGCACGACTGCTGGATTAGGAAGAGCATGGACCAACATTACGGCATTTGCGCTGCCGACTTCGAAGGTCACTGCCGCCTGGCTGGCGACATCGACCAATATCTGGACTACTGGGGCGACTTTCTGTTTCATACATGCCACAATAACACCGTTAGTGAGTCTCACCTTCATCATGTCCCACTTTTTAACTAATGCTCTCAGCGTTCCTAGAGGTATTCTAAACCGCGTGCTACAACGTCAGCAAGCAATTTACGAAACTTCCGGGGGCATGGGATGATTTTGTGATGGGGTACTCTCAGTGGCAGACGGATACGGTGACACCGAATGTGGCGACGGGGATGATGACGTCCGCTGCGTCTGCAACGAGTTCCTTTGCGACGATAACGAGGAGTGACGCAGTGTCCAGCTTCACACTATTTTCACCAACTTCGACTGCAGTACCTTCAGTCTCTGAATTCGGGCACGACACTTCATTACCACCCACTCCGGCCTCTCAAACCCCCACTTCTCCAGCCGCCGCGCCAAACGCTGATCCATCTTCCTCCACGAACAATAAAAACACCACTTCTTTCAGTACAAGCCAGATCGTCGGCACAGCTATCGGGGCCACTGGTGGTATCGCGCTCATAGCCGCGGCCGGGATATTCTTCGTCCGGAGACGGAGGCAAACGCCGTCCAGCCCGGCAAGCGTTACAGTGCCATCGAGCGAGGAAAGCAAGGTTGAGGAAGCCCGCGAATGGAAGGCAGTATTGAGCGTGCAGATTGCGATGCCGCCGTATAATGCGCGTTTGGGGGTGGGAGGTGTGTGTAAGCTTGATGGTGGTGGTGTGGTGGCTAGGGGTGGGCGGTGGGATAGGAGGTAAGGGTATTTCTTTGCGGCAGATCTCCTCACCCAAAATCCGTACTATAACATCTATTTGATTGAACAACTCCGCCTTGTTCTACATTATTACTGCTCTAAGGTGGACGTTGGATGTTGGAAGCCTAATTGCTGCGCGCATACCTGCGACTCTAACTGCATACCTGATCGCGTTCGACCCTGGCATATACGAACGCCGACTGCGTAAAGCAACCAATATGGCTATATCAGCTCTGTTCTTGACCAAAATCGGGGGCAATATCTAGGTTCAATTTGCCGCGCTCGTGCCTGTCATCACCATCGACTTCATTAGGAGGACTTGCCGCTCTGTGTTCGCCGCACGGTTTGCCACATCTTCACTTTAATTGGAGCCGTATATGTCCACAAGTATTCACTTGCGCGATATATCCGCGCGTACATTCCGCTGTGGTAACGGAATCTTGCATAGGTAATACTGCCACTAAGGAGCGTAGCACGGAGCGGGTGACCGGCTTCGTGCGTATGTTCAAAAGATCTGGAACTAGTATGCTTGCTAGTTCTCCCCCATTGTTCACCGTTGGAGTCATCAACTAGTGTTGCATATAATATCCACCCAGTTTGGTCGAGCGGTGAGAATTCACTCTATTCCTTGGCGATTGGAGATTGTCCTCGCTCCTGCTATACGGCAAGCCTTACAAGATGTTGCATCTTGGGCATCGTGTGGTGCTTGTTATTTCACTTATCTTGATCACATTTTTCAGCGCATAAGAGTGTCCTCCAAACTACTACCATGATTACAAACCCCCTCCCCTTCCCAAGTGCGCCGTGAGTAAATACACGGCCTTCCTCTTTTTCCTCCTGCGGCCAGTCGGACGAGATCATAGTATGACTGTTTCGAAGAACCGGGACGCAATGTATACGACGCGGTTTGCTCAGATGATCTCAGTTCGCAGTGCAATAATTCGCCTGAGCGGTACTTTGCTACCTTTGAGAAATGTTTGTTCAGACACTGTATTGACGATGTAGAACGATACGGTGAGTTGTTTTCCCAGGCGGATATTAATCACTAATAATATTAGATTTCGCGGAGGCGTTTCAAGAAGAGTGCAAATCCGTCAATAGGACGGTCACGTCCATTTACGGAGAACTGGGAGAGTATCTGACGAGACCGAGTTATACTTCGTCGCCGAAAGGAACTAGTACGACTCAAAAACCACAGTCGGATGCTACAACAGAGTTTATTACTTCCTCATCTACGTCTTCTGCATCTATCTCGCAGTCACCTACTCCGTCATATTCGTCAACGCCGATTTCGCCCGCTCAGTCAGCACCTCCATCTATAGAGCCGTCTCAGCCAACGGCGTCACCGCTACCCGGAAATGGCGTTACTGTCAACCAACCCGATCCTGGAGTCTCCGTCTCTACTGCTACTTCGTCTCCGAGCTCGAGCTTTTCTCAGACGCCTCCGTACAGTCCGCCCACTAACCACGAAGCGAAACCAGCAGTTTCACCGAAAATTATAGCTTTTATAGCTGGAGGCAGCGCGGCAGGCCTGGCGCTCATTATTGCCGCTACTATATACTTTGTACGCAGGAGGAAGCGAGCCAGCTCAGTCAACGAGGACGACATCTTGCCTCCACACGAACTAAATTTGTACAGGGATGATACGAAATCTGAGTTCAACGGTCACAGTGCGTTCGGAGCGCCATCGAGGGATGATGAGATGCTGGAACTCAGCGGACAAAGTACAGCGACTATACCGCCAATTCCAAAGACGGCAGAACTCGGTGGTCGGAGTGCAGTGGATATACCGCCTGTCCCAAAGATCATAGAGCTTAATGGGCAGAGTGCATTTCAGATACCCCCAATACCCCAAATGGCGGAGCTTCGTGCTGGGGTTGCTGAGTTTGAAGGTCCAGCTTCTCCTACTTTAACGATTACCGAGCTTGACAATACACCAGCACGGGGAGGGTATCGTGAGTATCGGTACAGGCATTAGGAGATTCTCTATTCTTATTTAGAGTAATGGTCAACGGCGTTAGGAGAATTCTTTATCGCAGGCGATCTATCTACCTCGGTGTCAGCCATGCTTCTTTGACTGATAGTCGTCTGATAGAAAATGAAATGGTCAGCAGAGAGGGTACGCGTTGAGTTAGATAACACTGGTCGGCGAGGCTCGACGGGCATTAGGTCCCTGATGTGAAACGTAGTCACGTAGCCGCATTGGTGTGATGGTTCATGGTGCACAGCGTGGAACAGGTTGCCAGCGTGGAACTACAACCACGATATGTTCGAAGCACTAATGATAATTGACATGGAATTTTGAGTACGAGATTGTTGTACCACTGAGAAGCTGAAATTATTCTGCATATCGAATACCGATAAGAATATTTGCCAAAGCCCAAAGTTGGTGGCTTTTGATTTTTAAAACCCTTTCACTTCGTGTGCGCTCAGATGCAAAACTTTCGACCTTACCAAAGAGAACAGGAGCGTACCAATGATTTCTCCAAAATCGTGAGTCCTAAAGGAAATAGCAAGGGAGCTTTCTGGAGCTGAATTTCCTAGAGAAGACAGATGGTTGGTGCAAATCACCAGGCTGGAAGCGCGAGCGCCACCACCCGCTCGTACCACACCACCATACCGGTATCAATGTAACACAGCACACCAGTCCTACCACGCGACGCACACAGCCAATTACGCCCCACTTCAGCCCGATCACATCGCTGTGTACGACCGACTGTGCCCAGTTGCCCATCGCGCCCCCAGACGCAGCCTCAGCTCGCGCTTTTATCCCACAGCCTGATCTCTCAGCACCACGAACTACATCACTTCCACTTCACTCATGATGGATCGCGCAACAATTTTATGGAAATATCCGGACTCGTGGGCTTTCGGTATAGCTTTCGGCAGCGTCGGACTTATGGTCGGGACGTTTGCGCTGCTGTTTTATCTGCAACGGCGGGGGCGGAAAGCACACAGGGTACGGATCGATGAGCTCCCGTATGTTCTTGAGCGGGTATTGAATTGCGCAGAGTTTCGAAGTCAAGAGAAAGATCTCTGCTCCACTCTCTACACGACAAAGGATGGAAGGGTACGAGCTTGAGGAAGGTGAGTGGCGCCGAAGAACAAGTATGCTATCACGAGTGTCTAATAGGCGCACGAATCTAGCAAAAGGTGGACGGTTCGTGAATCGCGGTGTCCAGAATGGGACGTGGAATGATGCTCCAGAGTTAAGGTGTTAGGTGTTCTCAGCATCACCGTCGCTGCAGATGCAACAGTGTTCCGTTTTAACAGACGAGGGCTGTAAAACTATCACCAGTGGACTTTCGGTCACAAAGTCTCCCGGAGGTAGCAATGCAGCCGAAAGAGTTGCAACAGAATTCGGTTTTGAGTGCAGGAAACGTCGAAAAGTCTCTGTCAGATTGTTTGAATGAGAAACGGGGTTGGCCTAATTAGAAGAGTGTATATGGAGAGAATAAATACCTAGTGCTATGCAAACCTGTCAGGGCCGCAGACTTTTCCATGCGGAATTCTTGATTTGAAGGGACAGGAGAAAACAGAGCCTCGGCTATCCACATTGTTCAATTTCGCATCTGCCTGCACATGTGTCGTCGAAATGTTTTGCACCTACCAACTCTACGATGGATTGCCTCTCCAATATATCTAGGCACTCGGACGCTAGGTCAGCCCGTGCCTGTGATCGACTATATGCGTCAGCGCTTTGAAGACGGGTCGGTATACCAAATTTAGAAAGTACTTTGTCCAGTGTGTCATACTGAGTTCGCACCATACCCTAAATTGCACACCATCTCATCGGGGGTGCCGATTACGAGCCAAACTGAAAATCCAATATCATAAAACTGGATAGATATTTAGCTTTTGCACGGAATAAGCCGTGCAAACTTGTTGGGTTATCGATTTGTACTGCACCGATGCCGGTGTGCACATGCGATGACTGCCTTGGGGCGGCCACAATTTGGATTCGATTCCGAGGTTGCAGTGAAATGTTGAGGAAGGACAATAAATATAGGATAGAAGAAAGCAAGAGCAGCAGCCCGGGTGTTGTTTCACAGACATTGCCTTATGAGAAAGGCTCATGTTCTGTAAGCAGGTGGGTGGTATGTGTGAAGGTAGTATATTGTGTGTGTAATTGTCTGAGTTGCTCTGTGTGTTGTTCTGTGTTGTGTTGTGTGTACATGGAGTGATCAGAGGCTCGTATATCACCAGGTGGCGAGCTAATTCGTGATCGGTTTATGTAAGCACAACCGCCAAATTTTGTTCTCCCATAGTAATCACCATACAAAGTCGAGATTCTGAGGTTCTTGACGCATATTGACTTGATTTGAGGCTGAACTTGATTTTAAAGCGTAAATCTGACGCGTAGAGCTCAGATTTGGTGTTGAGATCTTAGGATCTCTATAGTATATTCACCAGCGTTGTGAGCGTATCTTCTCGCCGCCAGTTTCTATGAGCCTTTGGCAGCGATCTGGCATCTCCTCGATAAGCTCCCTGATCTCATTGATAGAGATCTCATCCCATATTTGCCGTAGTATATCCTTGAGGTGTTTTGTAGTCCCATCCCAAGGCGTCTCACCTTCACATGGCTTGTGGAGACGCCTTTTGGCCTTTTCTTTAAGGATGAGCCAGCATCCTTCTGTAGGATTAAGATCTGGTGACCTCCCTGGGTGTATGAGGAGCCGCACTCCTTAAGATATCTTAAATATACGCGCAACGTTGTGTTTTAATCTTGTACTATGCGACAGGTTATTATCTTTTTATAGAATAGGATATTTATAAGGATTACGAGTGCGCGCGTTGTTGAGGATCTTAATATACGTAGGCAGTACATGCTCTGTATAGTAGGCTTACGTCATATAGTTCCCCTGAGGATCTACGTCGACTTTGGGAGGCTTATGAGCCTCCCATTCTTGTACGCGCTTTTCGTACTGCTAAGAGGACTCATACATCCTTTTGCAAGGTTTCGGCGGAGGCTTAACGACTATAGGCATCTCTTTGTCGTCGTTGTAAAAGTAGAGCTCTAATTTAAAGTCCCAGTTGACGCAGGCGTACATGTGTAAAACCTGACCCCTAGGAGCGCTCCGAGGCTACATATTAGTGACTTTTCTATATCGTTTTTGCTGCCCGCGTCGACGCAGCTGACGAGGCTTTTAGAGGCGCTCATATAGGTTAAAATAAGCCTCGTTAGTGAAGAAAACTTGATCCTAGTAACCTGTAATAGGCAGATCCTTATTCTACTGGCCATACTGTACGCGCGCAGCTTTGTTGGCGTCTATTAAAGGATTACTGTAGGGCGCCATGTACATGTAAGCGTCGAGTTGTTGACTAAAGTTGTATTATAACTAACGCTTAGAGAGCTTAACGCCATACTTTTCAGCTTAATAGGTAAGCGGGCGTTGACTGTAGGGATTCTACTCAGGCTCTGCCATGTATTTAAGAACTTGTATAGGCGTTTAAAAAGCTCTTCTAAGCTTGTTACTATTAAGCTTAGCTAAAGGTTTGCGCGTACGCCTTTACGCGATCTCTATACCTAGCTTACGTTATTAACGCCTCTAACGTCTGCCTGTAGCCTTAGAGATTTAAAATAGCTTGTTGACGTTGTTAATAGTCTCGCCATTCGCCCGGTAGCTATAACGGTGTAGGTAGGCTGATTTCGTAGGCGTAGTATATTAGATATTAGGTTTAGAGCGTTTGGGCGTTCGCGGCGCGTCGATTGAGCTGCTCATCGTAGGAATCGGACGAGATTTGGGTGATTGGTGTAAGGGTGAAGTTTTGTTGTAGATGGAGGGGCTGTTGTTGATGGCTAGTGCTGCTTACGTACACCGATCACGAATTAGCTCGCCACCTGGTGATATGGAGATAGAGCTGACTCATGAGACTAGTGTCGTCATGTGACATATCTCTGGGCTGCTTACATGTTCCTTCATGAAAGTACAATCCGCCTCTCCGATAAGCCTGAAGTTGTATCAAGCCCTCATCCGACTATGCACAAGTGAACAGCACTTCCGTCCCGCTTGAACTAGGGCGAAAAACGTTCTTTTGCTTGACCAGACTTCGCAAGTCTACCATCCCACTCGATGGTAGTGGACGACTAAAAGGCGTGCCACGCCGTCATTCTACCGCACCAACGGCGCCCCACTCGCCCACTTTAAACGCACAAACCTCCAACTAACCCACTAAAGCTCAGTTACGCGAGTATCACGTGTAAAACGGCCCTCATTTATCACGTGCAAACTCTACAGAAAGGGAAATGAACGAGCTCTAGTGGCGGCCATGGATCAAGGATGCTTACGGCCGCTTGCTTGTTCCCGATGCCTCAACGAACCCACAGTCGTTTACGATGATATACATGTACATGTGTAAGCTTACGGAAAGGCGGTAGCATTTGTACACTCTCTTCACACATAAGGGACGTCGACGGCCACAGTGCTATCCTCGCCGCTTTCAAAATACTTGTCTCTTCTACCCTTTCTGACGTCGATCATAGTGGACCCCAACGCATGGTACGTCCGTAACTTCGTCTATCACGTACACTAACACCGATGCGGACGCGACATCTCTATTGTTAACCTACGCTCGAGCCAAACCATCTTCCCGAAATGCGCTTGATCTCCGACCATTATGATTCATCTGCGCTAGAACTAAGATAGTCGTCGTTGGATCCACGCTTGAACCGAGACTGCAGACTTGGCGGGTGCAAAAGGTGCCGAAGTGGAAGGTTTAGACTACGGGAAGGGACAAATCAAAGGATTTAGAGTATCTTGTGACATCATGGTACGAGCTCATGCACGGTTTGTACATCCGGATGTTGTGTGAGCCGGGTCCATGACCGTGCCGTGCTCGATTAATTGATGGAATTACCGCACTGAGCTCTGTGGCGTAGATATGTCTAGGATATAGAAGCTATATACGATGTAGATGTTCACGAAGACTATGTGCCTCGACTCATCGGCGTACCGGTAGGTAAACCCACTGCTCGATCGAGGGTAGGGACGCGTCCTCTTCTTCAATCCAGTTCAGAACCTTCATACTTCTTTCCAGAATATATATCTCTTTTCGATCCAGAGTCTCCGTTGCGCCTACTTTGTCATTTGCCAGCCGAAGCCTTGATTAAGGGAGCCACAACCCACCAAGCTCAACCCGAGTCGTCATCGAAGCCGGCGTAACAGGAGGATATGGATCGACCGGACCCTACAATCCCGGAGCCTCTCTGGATCGCTCTGTCGAAACTGTCCCGTAAGTACTATCGATGTTCAATACCAGTACAGCACACAATGATGTGCCATCTCCACTTACTGCCTCACGACTTGGACCGAGAGTCCATTTCGACTTTTAGTCCTCTCAACCCGACTTCGTCAGACGCCTACTCCAGGTGCGAGGATGACGATGGAAATCATCATCCATTTTACCAGATCGCCTAGACGCCCCTTCACGGGCCCTGAAGACCATTCTTTTAAGGGTCGATCCAACACCCTCGTCTGCAGCTCTGAGTGAATCGATAAAACCCTCACACAAACATCTCCTGCTTGCGAAGAGTCGAATCTCCTCCTCTCCTCGTACCACAGGCAGCATCCGCACCCAGATATAACTTGAGGAGCAGCGCTAAGTCTCTTCTTTAAACAGACATCGTCACCCGCGAAGACACGGAACCGCCACTTTCGCACCACCGCCAATACTGGTCGTCCAACAACACGCGCTCACCCACACCAATCGACCCAAACCTCCACAGCCCTCGGCGCAGCCCAAGCCATCCAAACCCCAAACCCGCATTCCTCCTCCTTCACCCCACCCAGCACAACCCGAACTACTGGTCCCGCCTCATCTCATACCTCCACCGTGCAGGTAAGCCCTCCATCTCCAATCCCTTTCTCGCGCAAGGGACGCGCATCAGTCTATATATACAACTCATACTGATCCCATCTAGGCTACACTACACTCGCCCCTTCCCTACCAAACAACTGGGACGCCGACATTGCAGTAATTCGCGACGCAACAACACATCTAGCGCGCGACTCAGGGTACAATATCGTCGTCGTGCTACACGGCTCCGCGGCGCTAGCGGGTACACGCGCCCTCGAGGGGCTTGATAAACCGAGCTGTACGCAGCGGGGATGGCCCGGGGGTGTGGTGTGGCTCATATATCTAGGTGGAGACCCGATGGGGGAAGCAGTGGTGAGTCTACCCAGGGTGTGCTTTCTTTCGATCTATTCCCGCTCCTCCCTCGTTATTGCGAGGGCGTGGCGGCGGTGTGTAATATGGGAGATGAGGGGGTCTGGTTTGAAGAGGGACGAGTGCAGGAAGGAGGTTGTTTTGGTTGAATGGTTGAGTTACGTACATAACACCACTTAGGGCCACTCTGCCTCATCCGCACAATCACCGCACCCCCTCGCCTCCCCCTCCAGCCATGCTACTAACGCATATGCCGCCTGGCAGCACATCCCAACGACCTACATCCTCACGCACAGCGAACAGAGAGCCACAGTGGCAGCCGAAGAGTGGATCGTGAAGCGGGCAGTGGAAAGTGACCGACACAAGATCGATCGCGTGGTGCGGAGCGAGGGTGGGCAGACTGCATTTTGGAGCGAGCCGGAGTGGTTGGCCGGGATGTTGGTTGAGGAGGAGAGGAGTGTGGGGTTGGGATGACAGGAAGGAAAGGAACAGACAAAGTAAGGAGAAGAGAGTGATATACTTGTCTGCTTGGACAACCACGCGTTACACGCGATTCGGTTGAATGCTAGATCTCTATGCAGCGGATGGTCATCTGATTCTTTTCCTAGTGGTGTAACAGCGATGATGGCGAAGCAATCGCAGGCGCTCTCAACACGGAGCTTTTCAGGCTGCACAGCACGTGGTACGGAAAACACCCGAACAATTTACAAAACAATCTGGAGTGCAGACTTCCATACGGCGTAGCGCCATACATCACCACTTACTCGGGAAGTATAGGATAGGTGTCACGATGGTGCTTGGGCTGAGGGATCGAATAATTAGGGCTGCGAAGGGGATGAATCACTTACGACGGGCTTCCACTGAAACCCGCCTATGACAAGAGCACAAAAGAGCAGAGCTAATTGAAAAGTTTGCATTAATATGTGCATTCAAACTATGAGCGATAGAGTAAACTTACAGTCGTTAAACCGACATCAATTTCCAGCTCTCAACCACAGAATCGAAGTTTGGAGCGAATATTCGCGAGTGCATCCGTTAGACCGTATCCTGGGCAAACCGGTCTACACTGTATACGCAGCCGGTGATAACATCGAGCGGCTCATTTGAGGCTGTCAGTGCTCGGGGCGAGGGTTTATTGCAAATGCGCCTTGCCAGTTCTCGATCGCCCAAGTTATATGTGGGGCGGATGCAGGTTGCAACGCATGTTGGCGTTAGTGCCCACCTCTTTCACTCGGAACCCTTGGCTAGCGCCAGTGCCCACATACTGTCCATCTTGCTCCTTGAGAGGACCTGTCTGGCCTCACCGTCGGTCTCGCACATCTTCGATCCCCAAAACTTGAAGTTTCTCTGCTTCAGTTCACCCTCGAAGACAAGCACGCAAGTGTTGTGGGAGTGATCCTTGACGTCGCCCGTTTCTGTAACCGATCGCAACCACGACGGCTCAGTTGCTTGCTTCTCCGCCTGAATTGGGGTGGGCAGAGCATTCTCTTGCCAATTGATGCGTTGAAGCATGAGTTTTTTGTAACGGGTAATCGAGTGAATGCCACCTTCGACAATGACTAGACACATCTTAGGGTTGAATATGGTAATTCCTGTCAGCGCGAGCTGCTTGGCATTTTGGTCGATCTGATACCGATGCTTTCCATAAGCTAAAGTACCTATCCTGAAGCAGGCCATAAAGAGAGCCTTGGCGGCATCTTTCTGCTGATTAGCCTCCAGTTTGGCATGTCGTTGGTCTTTCGAGAGCTTCCTCTCCTCGTTCGCCTTGACGTGGTCTTCGTGACGTTGGGCGATCTGCGACTCGACTAACATTTCAACGGCGGTAGGATCGGCAATCGCTTGTTCACCCATCACCCTCATCATATTTCCACGCTTAACCTTGGGCGGGGGTGGTGGCTCTAGACCGAGACGAATCTTTGCCTGGTGCTCTTTGAGATCTTCAGCACGGCGCATTCTGCGCAATTTGGATTGCTCTTTCGCCGTAAGAAACATGGGCTTCACCTCGATATAACGCTTATCTTGGGGAGCTTTGGAAAGAGCCGGATGTTGGACGTAGATTGTGATGATGGAATCGTCACCGTCTATCTTGACCTTGGAAGCGTCCTCCAGACAATCATAGGTCTTTTCATCAAGCAGACCTTCATCCCACCACTCGACATCAGGCGGCGGCTGGACCAAGAAGCCGCGCTCGCTGTTCTCATCTAGACCTGCGCGGCGCGCTTGCAGAGCAAGAGTCTTTTTGATCTCCTCTAGCCGGTTCTGCGCACGTAGCTTGGAGGCCTGCTCGAGGTACTTGCCCCGCGAGTTGAACAACAGGCCCCGCGAAACTCTCTGCTTGACGCCTGGAACGGGCTTCGGGTCGAAATACGGGTTTTTCTTTTCTTCGGCGGGCGGTGGCGCGGAGGCTTTCGGTTTCGTCGGCGCCCTGCGATCTACGGCCGCCCCGAGATCTGGCCGGCGGGTATCGGAGGCTGGGACCGGGCGTGCTGGCTCAGGCGAGGCAGCAGCACTTGCTTCGATCTTGGAGTTGATCTTGCTCCTGGCTTGGAGAGCCGCCATTTTAGCCTTCATCGCATCGAGCTTGGCGGATGAGCTTGCCGGCGCGGATGCTGGCGCTGGGGTCGCAACCGGAGTGCCTGGCTGCCGCGGCGATGGCGACGCGCCATTGCTCTGCGATTGCGTCGCAGCAAGTCTGGCGCGTATTTCCTCTGCTTTCGCTTTCGCAGCAGCCTTGGCCGCAGCAACCGGGTCGCCCGATGGCTTTGCGCGCTTAACCGCATCGCCATGGCCGCCCGGATGGGGGCGTTTGTCGCCCGTGGCAGGCATCATCGAAGTGGAGGCAGACGAGGAAAGAGCGATGGAGCAGGAACGAGGGGTTCATTCGTATGCTGAAGCTCACGGTGGGAACAGGATTGGAGGAAGCTGCTGCGCGGTCGAGGAGGAGCTGCGCGGTCGTGGAAGGAGCGATAGAGAGAGCAGGGAAAGAGCCGTGTGCTCGCGGAAGGAGCGATGGCGTAGGGACCGAGGCCTTACGCGTATCCCTCGTATGGGCAGCACAGCCGATGGGGAGCGCGGTATTGCGATGGGTCACCAGCAGTGGTTGTGTAATGGGACTGGTCGTGGACGGGAGCCGGGAGTGAGTGAGTAGGAATTGTTCCCAATGTGACGCGGCGAGCGGACGCTTAGCGCGTCGGCAGAACCTCGGCCGAACTTTTCGAGATTCGAAAAATTGTCCCCGCTGCCTACGAGCTCCATGTCGCCTTCTTAGCACATAGTCCTAACAAACCTGTGGACGCGGGTGCAGCGCGCCCCAGAACATCGTCATGAACCCGTCGCTTCCCGTCGCTTCGGCGATCAACGGCGTCGAATTCCAGTTCTTCTCTCCCCAAGATATTAGGACCGTCTCTGTGAAGGTACGTAGCACGTCTCTGAAATTGACCGTGGCTGATTTTGGAAGCGAATCACGAATCCGACCACGTTCGACTCGCTGCTGCACCCTGTTCCCGGTGGTTTACACGACGCTGCTCTAGGCGCGTTTCTGGACAATCTATGCGCGACATGCGGTCTCAGTACGCAGAATGGCTGTCCGGGCCACTGCGGCCATATCGAGCTACCCGTACCCGTCTACCACATCTCCTTTCTCGACATGCTTCTGCGCATGCTCCGTGGAAAGTGTTGCTATTGCCACCACTTTAAGCTCTCGCGCACATCAGTAAACGAGTTCGCGTGCAGACTTCGCCTTCTACGATGGGGCCTGATAGAGGAGGCAAATGGCATACATGAGCACATTGATGAGAACAAGGGCAAGACGCGCAAGGCCGCCGGTTCGGATGACGAGGAAGATGAGGAAGGTATCATCGCGGAGCGCAACCGCTACGTGGAAAAGTGCAGGAAACGCGCGGGTATCTCCAAGCACGAGGCGCATTCGCGCAAGGACAAGTCTGAGGCCATCTCTGAGGCGCGAAGGATTGTGATCAAGGAGTTCTACGAAAAAGTTTCGCAAGGAAAGAAGTGCAGGAATTGCCAGGGCGTCAATCCAACGTTTCGCAAGGACCGGAGCGTGAAGATATTCCGCAAAAATCTCAGCGAGAAGGAGCGGGTGCAAATGGCCACATTGGAGAAGCGCTTGGAGAACCCACTCGACATTCTGCGCCGACGAGAGGAAAAGGCCAAGAAGCAAACCGTTCACGACGACGAAGGTGTAGCCGATCTTTCCGAAGAGGACGAAATCGCCGAGATGCTCGACGCACAGGAGGCCGACGGAACATTGGTAGCGTCTGAATCTATGACGGCTTCCAGGACGACGCCTCGCTCTGCTGCTGCGCGAGACGGCGCTCAAGAATACATCAATGCAGCCGAGGTACACGCCCACATGGTTTTGTTATTCGAGAACGAGGGGGAAATACTTCGACTGCTCTATAATCCCTATGCGCGCTCCAAGTCAGCCGCCGCTGAAGTGAACGCGGACATGTTCTTTTTCCGGAATGTCATCGTTACACCCAACAAATATAGGATGGAAGACAAGACAGGAGACTCCATCGCCGAAAATCCACGCAACAGCTTATACAAGGCGGTTTTAAACGCTTGCGAGACAATGCGCCAGATCACTCGAGAAATGCGCGGAGCGGAGAATGAAGCGGGCTACCGACGTCGTGAATTTTCTGATCTCGAAAATATATGGGTCACTCTGCAAGGATCGGTGAACTCGCTGGTGGACAAGGAAGCGAACCCTGCGTCACGCGGAGCAGCAGCAGCGTTGACGGCCGATGGTGTCAAGCAGCTGCTAGAGAAGAAGGAAGGGTAAGTCTCTTAGGTACAAAGTGGATGTATCTTCCTTGTGAAAGAAAGACTCTTTCTTCCGCCTGTTTAAGACATCCGCTAAGTACTACCCCACTTTTAAAAGGCATACGCTGACTTCCAAATCGACTTTTTCGAAAAGGAATGATGGGTAAGCGTGTGAATTATGCCGCTCGTAGTGTCATCTCTCCTGATCCGAACATCGAAACGAACGAGATCGGAGTACCTCCGGTTTTTGCTCAGAAATTGACGTTCCCCGAACCCGTAACAAACCATAACTATTCCGAGATGAAGGAGGCGGTTTTAAACGGTCCGGACCAGTGGCCTGGTGCTGTAGCTATTGAGAACGAATACGGTCAGGTGATATCACTGAGAAAAAAGACGTATGAAGAGCGACAAGCCCTCGCAAACCAGCTGCTTGCCCCTTCCAACCCTGGCTTATCCGGATCAAAGAACAAGAAGGTGCACCGACATCTGATCTCAGGTACGTCTCCATTGCCTGAAGGAAATCCAGGCGTGGTTCTTATTACTAAATATGTTCCCAGGGGACATGGTCATCATGAACCGTCAACCGACCCTCCACAAACCTTCCATGATGGCACATCGCGCCCGAGTCCTTCCTGGCGAAAGGACGATACGAATGCACTACGCTAATTGCAACACCTACAATGCGGATTTCGACGGCGACGAAATGAATATGCATTTTCCGCAGTCCGAGTTGGCCAGAGCAGAGGCAGCCCTAGTCGCCAACACTGACAACCAGTATCTTTCTGCAACCGCAGGAAAGCCTCTGAGAGGTTTGATCCAGGATCATATTTCCATGTCAGTCTGGTTGACGAGCAAGGACATGTTTTTCACGAGAGGTGAATACTATGAATTGCTCTATAGCGCTATTCGGCCAGAAAATGGACATACGACGTCGGGTACGTTACTAACTGTGGAACCGACAATCTGGAAGCCTCGCCCGCTGTGGACCGGCAAGCAACTAGTTACGACTATACTCAAGAACATTCAACCAGCAGAGTACCACGGGCTGACTCTGACGTCGAAGTCTCAAACGAATGGAAAGCTGTGGGGAAACGAGTCAGAAGAACAGACCGTCATCATACAAGATGGGGAGCTGCTCTGTGGTATCCTAGACAAATACCAGATTGGTATAGTAATATGTCCTTTGTTAAAGATATCAAAACCTAATACACCATAGGTCCGGCCGGAGGAGGTCTCGTGAACGGAATCTATGAAGCACACGGTGCTAGGTCGGCTGGTCAGGTCCTCAGCGTTCTCGGTCGGGCATTGACTCGCCTTCTGAATATGAGAGCCTTTAGCTGCGGCGTTGAGGACCTGATCCTCACTCGCGAAGGTGACGAAGCCAGGCTGAAGGAGCTCAAGCAGGCGGAGAAGGTCGGATTTGAAGTCGCTGCAAATTACGTGACATTGGACGCAACGAAAATCGAGCCCACAAACAAAGAACTCAAAAGGCGGTTAGAGCAAGTGTTGCGAGACGACTCGAAAGCGAAGACCCTCGATATGCTCAACAACGCCGCTACAGCGAAGATTTCTTCCGCCGTTACCCAGGCCTGTCTCCCTCGTAAGTCGTTTCCCCTAAACTCTCTTGATCTTGCTGACGTCCCAGATCAATTGATCAAGACTTTTCCACACAACAACATGCAAACGATGACGCAAAGCGGAGCGAAGGGCTCTCTTGTTAATGCAAACCAAATTTCATGCAATTTAGGTCAGTTTGTTTAGCTTGTTTTGCCTACGTACTTGTCCTCGTAAGGGCGACTGGTTGTCATTGTACATATTCTCACTTGACATTTAGGACAACAAGTGCTCGAGGGAAGAAGAGTGCCTACGATGATCAGTGGCAAATCGCTTCCCTGCTTCAAGCCATACGAGACGAGCGTGAGGGCCGGTGGTTACGTCGTTAACCGGTTTTTGACCGGTATCAGGCCTCAGGTCCGTCACTGCCTATGTCGGGCGGATATGCGGCTGACTTCAGCAGGAATTTTTCTTCCACACGATGGCGGGGCGTGAGGGATTAATAGATACGGCAGTCAAGACTTCCCGTTCTGGATATCTACAACGCTGTGTGATTAAGGGACTTGAAGGCCTGAAGGTCGAATACGACACCTCCGTGCGCGATTCGGACGGCAGCCTTGTGCAGGTGCTTTATGGGGAGGATGGTTTAGACACGACGAAACACAAGTATCTCAACGACTTCAAGTTCCAGGCTGAGAACTTCTGGTCCTTGTACGAATCTCTGCAAATCGACCGATCTTTCAACCAGGTCTACAGCGAAGAGGCCACAGAATATACCAAGTCCGCCTACAAGAAGTACAAGAAGAGCGGCCAACTCTCAGCAAAGGGGCCGGCTCTTGCCGTATACTCGCCCAGTTGTCACAGCGGCAGCACGTCCGAGAAGTTCTTTGCTGCGAAGCAAGAAGTAAGTGTTTTGTGTAATGTTTTAACGCACTGGCTAACATGTGGCAGTACTGTGACAAGAATCCTGACGGCCTTATCAAGAAGAAGAAGTCGGACGAAGGACAGCTTTTGAAAAAGACCTTCGAGCGGATGTTGGATGTGAAATATTTGCGAAGTCTCGTGGAACCGGGGGAGGCAGTCGGCGTAGTCGCTGGACAGTCCATCGGTGAGCCTTCGACGCAGATGACACTCAACACCTTCCATTTGGCTGGACATGCTGCGAAGAACGTAACGCTCGGTATACCTCGTCTCCGAGGCAAGTCTCCCGGGTACAAAGTACATGTCTCTTGCTTGCGAAAGAGAGAATCTTTCTTCTGCCTACTTAAGACATGCACTAAGTACCACCCCTACATTTTACGAGACACACTGACTTCTTTGGCAGAGATTGTGATGACTGCTAGTGCCAGGATCTCCACACCGTCCATGATGCTCTACCCGTGGAAAGATATCGGCATACCAGACATGGAGAAGTTCTCAAAGAGCATTAGCCGTCTTCCTTTGTCTAGTGTATTGGACAAAGTCACTGTTACCGAGACAGTGGGTGCCGGCACGCGGTTTTCTCAAGCTCGCCAGTACAAAATCAGACTTGACTTCTACCCGAGTAAAGAGTACACGGCTGAGTATGCCATAAAAGTGCGTGATGTTGCAGAAAGCATCGAGAAGAAGCTGTGTGGGCGATTGCAAAAACTGGTCAAAATTGATCTCAAGAAGAAGGGCGAGAACAAGTCGCTGTCCACCGCCAGGTCAGCAGGTGTTCCCATGATCGGCGAAGCCTCCGGCAACATTGAGCAACAAACCATACGTCAAGACGATGCAGGGGAGGAAGGCGGCCGAGATGATGATGTAATGAGTGACGATGGTGAAGCCGACGGCGATGCAACTGACGCCAAGAACCGAGGCAGACGTGAAGACAGCGTCGAATTCGAAGCCCCAGAAGAAGGTGAACAGGCTGCCGAAGACGTCGACGCAGAAAGCGAGGACGAGACCTATGGCGGAAGCCCGAAGCCCTCCCGTGCCTCCACCCCCGAACCTGGCTCCGACGACGAAGAGGACGAGCCCCTTGTCCCCCACGAGGAGTCCTCGGAAATGCGACAGGATCGCGTCCGCGACGCATGTGCTGATATTACTACCTTTAAGTTCGACGACAAGGCCGGCGCGTACTGCGAAATCACATTCGAGTATAGCGTCGACAAGCCCAAGCTGCTCATGCTCAACCACGTCGAGGCCGCTGCCGAATTCGCCACCATCCACGTTATCCCCGGCATCACGAGCGCTGTGCTCGTCACTAAAGACACGAACACCGGGAAGGACCTGGACGAGCCGTACATTCTCACGGAAGGCTCCAACCTCATCGCTATGCGCGATTTTGGCCATATCATTGACACCTCCCGCATCGGAACCAACGACATCCACTCGATGCTCCAACTCTACGGAGTGGAAGCCTGCCGAGCCTCCATCGTGAAGGAAATTCACGCCGTCTTCAGCGGCCACGGGATTAGCGTCGACCAACGGCACCTTTCTCTCATTGCAGATCAGATGACACGGGGGGGAGGCTACACAGCTTTTAACCGCATCGGCATGAAGAGCAACCCGAGTCCGTTCATGAAGATGAGTTTTGAGACGACCGTGGGCTTTCTGAAAGATGCCGTGCTCGAAAAGGATTATGATGACCTGAAGAATCCGAGCGCCAGGATCGTGGTGGGGAGACTGGGCACCATGGGCACTGGCTCGTTCGATGTGCTGGCGCCGGTGCTGGTGCAGGATCCGCTGAAGGAGGATGTTATGGAGGGCGTGGAGCAAGACGAGGACGAGGACGTCAAGATGGATGACGCGTAAATCGTGATATTTCGGGCGTTTTAAGGGCATAGGTGGGGGTTTGGTGTCTTTTTTTCCATCTCGCGATGAGGAATGTGTAAAAGTTTAGGTGTGTTTTGTGCGAGGGATGGTAAATTACTGGATCTTCTCAGTTCTCATTCAGATTTGTCGGTCTACTGGCGCAGCATTTTCGTGATGAACCTTTGAAGTGCAAAATATGGGAGAATGGCGGTGAGCAGCAATAACGCGACGAGTACATAACATCGCAAGCATGGCGTACACGAGCACACACTCATCCCTTCTAAAGTTACCCAGCAGGTCTCACCCAACGACCTCGCCGCTAACCTTCACTCTCGTAACCGCCTTCCCTTTCCCCTTCCCAAAGCAGTTCAGCTTCTCAAACCACTCCTTGACCTTCCCCTTACCCCCGTCATCCACCCTCTCCCTCAGTCTCTGACCCGCGCTCCACGCGTTCTCCGGCCACACCTCCTTCCTACCCAGCTGCTTGTCCGCCGGCCCCGTCGGTCCCCTGCACCCAACCTAATCAGCAACCAACCAACCACTTTACATATAATGGCATAGCAACAAAATAAAGGGTCAACAGAACAAAGGCTCGCTTACCCAACGAACTTCTTATTTCCGAAGAGATTTTTCTGCCGTCTATCACTAGCGGGATACTCCTCGTCGCCCCAGCGGCCTTTATAGCGCAGCCACGCGGTCGGCGCGTCGGGCGTCGGGGCTGCAGCGGCGAAGCTGCTGCTGCTAGGAGTATAGCTGTAGAAGTACGCTGAGAGAAGGGGATCGTAGCGCGGGCCGGCATCTGTGTCGTCGACGAGGAGGAGAGGCGCAGGGAGAGGGAGGTTAGGGATGGTGTGGTCGTGCAGGCCGGGGGTGGGGTAGAGGGCGTGGGAGCCGTTAGCGGCGTAGGCGATGGGCTGGTGGGATCATCTGGTTTAGTACACAGCGTTGCGTGGAAGGAGAGTTAGGAAAGGAAAGAGAAGGAGGGTTGGCGTACGCGTTTTCCAGAAGCGTCTTTTTGGACGGCGGAGAAGGTGTATGCGGCGCCGTTGGCGTGCGAGGAGTACCAGATTGCTGTGGGCTGGCCGTTGACGAAGCGGATCATGTTGTGCTCCCTTGAGTCTCATCAGCCATCTCCTCTTCTCAACTCGGTTATACAAGAGGATTAGACTTACCAGTCGCCGAAGTGGTCTCCTGCATGCGGTGCATCTGTCAGCTCTCTCGTTTCCAATTACGTACAGACGCAAGTCCATCACTATGGTAATCGAACTCACCAAGCTGGTTCCCCAACACCACTCCACCCCAATTGAACGCCCAAAAATATATGTAAAACGCATCAACCGCGTCCTTGCCTTTATCCACAACAATAATAGCACACGTCGTCTTGCCCCCGGTGCCACCATTGGCATCAGGCTGTATGCCGTTCAGCCATGCTGGGCTCGTGGTGACATCTACAATGCTCGCGAGATAGACATCTTCTCCCCCTTTCGCCCCAACGCTATTCAGCTGGTCAAGGTTATCAAGAGTGAGAGGCGAAGCCGGGACCGAGACGTCTTTGAAGCCGATTTGCGGACGTGTGTTAGCGAGGGTAGCGGCGAATGACGAGGGGCGGTACGGGTCGGTTGAGAAGAGGTAGACGAGTGGCGCTATGTTTCAAGTTAGTGGTTAGAAAAAAGATGTAAGAAGTCCTAAAAGAAAGGCATGTAATGCTTGTGATTGGAGAAGGGTAGTTTGGATGCTGTATAAGCGCTGGTGGCACGATGCGGCGGGGGCCTTGGGTAAAGTGGCCTTACCATGGTCGAGAACGTACTGCGGTACAGCCTTGTCCGCGGAAGTGGTTTGGTTTGCCATATTCTACAATTTCAAGTTGAATATCTCAGTATGGCAGCCTGGCACACTGTTAAAAAATGGCAGGCCTTGCAGCTGAAAGGCATTTTTTTTGGCGCTCCTATGACGCCTCGTGATCGCAGATTGCCTCGCCATGTGGATGCCACCATCTGTGAGAGCTGAAGATGTATGTAAAGACTCGCTGTGATAGCCGTAGCTGACCTCCTGTCGCTGAAACTGTTAAACGAAACAGGTGGGCTACAGCCTATAGATCACCGACGTGGTGTCAGCAGCGATCCGGCTGGGGTACTGGTGTGGGTTGCATTGTTCACGCGTCCTTGCTGTCGGACGATAAATTTGCCCTGGTCTTTGGTGTGATCAAGATGAGATCAAACTTAGATAATAGGCATGAATGGGGATCGAACTGCTCCTGTGGGTATCTGCCGTGCGGGGAGCACAATACGCATGATACGCCAATAGCTCGTAACGACGACCTGCGCATCCGCTCGCATGGTATGCCACATGCTGATGACCAGAACGCTGGGTTGCTATTTGATATCGCCTCAGAACTCAGCCATGTGGCCAAAGCAGTGACATAGAGTAGCTTATGCAGTGTGACAAGCTTGCGCATAGCGCGCAGCCATGGGGGGTAGTCTGACACCGCATCTGTATTTTGGGTGCCAGGTGGCCAGCTTCACGTTGCCATGCGGTTATTGGGCAATCCTCGTAAATTCTGGATGTTTGCTCGTGGACACTCGAACGTGATCGGTGAGACGACGGAGGTGAACGATGATTGGTCGCTGTAAACCCCAGAGTGTCTTAGCGAGAAGTCCGCTTAAACGTACGGAAAATTAGATGTTGGCCACCCAGTATGTAAGCTTCCTCAGGTACAGGTGCTCGAAGCTTCTACTGCAGCTTCGCAAAACGTATTTGATATATACCTGGGTTACCAGCTGCGGACTAAGTTGAGGCTAACATCCGCCCTTGACGTGGGTCTCGTAGCGATAGCTCTGTCAAAGACCGAATGCCGAATATATATTAGGTGGTCCGGGGCTTATTGTATAGTTCCCAGCTTGGCTCTACAATGAGCAAAAGGGCCTGCGTGCACAAGTTTCAGTTAGAGCGCTGTGTCTGTGTCCGCCAGCAGCAGTTTTATTGATCTGGAAGCTGATCAACCATCCGCAGACGCACAAATGACGGCGTCCTTCTAGGTATATCTCAGGCAATCTAGGGATATGTTCGAAGTAGAAGTTTGCCATGAGGCTTTGTGCTGCTAACGCATTGCATTCTAAAGCACCGTCAGCGCGGGAGGATGGTGCTGGCTGATCGCATACACCACTAGCATGATATGATCTAGCCGAGGGGATGCCGTTCTCAAGGAAGAAATAGGGCGTATCTGTTCTTTTCAGTCATATCGAGTCGTGAATATAGTGGATTGGACTTGTACTACGATGCGGCGTTCTCGGAAGCTCAAGCAGGTGGATGTATGGGCCAGCGCCAAGACTCCTTTCTGAGGCGGCAACGTGAGATTGGATGGCATTAATCCAGGCTCTGATTCAGTAGTTTTATCAAGCCATAATATAGTTTTTTGCTACAATCATTGATATTGTGATAGGAGGCGGGGAAAAAGGGAACTGGAATAGCACATTCGTGGACTAGAAGAGGCAAAGATGTGACTTAAGGTCGACCTAATACTATGTGCTTCTGTCTTTGATGTTGCAGATTGATGGTATGGTTAAACTTCCATATTGCAAGCAATGCAAGGCTTGTTCATAAACCGGCGACCAAGGCGTCTGAGACGACGTCCATATGATGGTTGGATATCTACGTCAAGTCATCGGGCGTTTCCGTATCGCTATCTCCGCTCGCCATTGGTGTATCGTGGCAACAAGTGAGTACCATGGTGCTTGGAAAGTTCGGCCGTGGATTTCGGCAAGTGTATTTGGCTAGGTATCCGGAGTCCGGTTTTGGATAATCAAGTGTTGGAATCACACCTTCCCAAAGTAGGTGCTTTACCCGTCTTCACATGGCGGCCAACATCCGTTCCAACCTCAAAACCAATTATCCCCGTCGTCGTGTGTTCGATGTTCGTCCGAATACACTGATCTGGCCAATTCGACTCGGATGCCGGTACGCGAGATCTTAACACGGGAACGAACAGAGAAGCGGTGGTGTCAACAGTTTTTAGACCATGGAAAAGATGACAGGTCCATGGGATGGATCAGTGTCTAAATTAACCTTAAAGGCCTGGGATCCTATACAAGCCTTGACCTCCGGTACGGTTCCATGGGTAGCCTGTGTGCTTTCTCGAAATCTACCCATCTCACTAACACAAAATAGGGACGATTTCGCAGTAATCGTGTAATAGTGGGATCCGAAGTGATCCTCGTACAAGCATTGGAATGTTTTGGACAGAGATGTAGTTCAATGTCGAACGGCGATTTGAGAGCGCAGAGTTGAGGAAAATTGGGAAAGTTAGCCTCTTCGATACTAGGCCTACTGCGCAAGATCTATGCTGCAGAAGTATGTGAGTGTCGAGATATAAGCTAAAGATTCCACTGAGCATCGCTAACCTTGAAAAACAGCGATCGACCTTCGAGCGATGTTCTAAAAGGAAATCCTTGTAGCAACTTCAGCTTTGTATGATCCGCCGCCAATTCTGCAGCCGTTGTAGATCTACGATCTGTTGAGCGACGTCGGTCAACGTATCTTCGACTGCTCGATACTGTACGAGACCGAGGATTGTGCTTGCAAGTTGCGTGTCAGCCAACCCAACTGGCGGACGGCCAGATGTGAGTCGACTCGGTGGCGAGGCGTCAGAGCGTAAACGACCCGCAAGTTCTGGAAAACGACCGAGGAGAACGTGGGTAATTGCAGCACCAGAAAGCATTTGACCCGCGGATACCATAAAACGTCTGTTACCGGCCTGAGGGAGAAAGGCTGCTTGAACGCTTGCAATAGCAAGATCCTAGGATATAGTAAGCGCTCAAGGTCGCCTGGGTCAAAGTGAAGGGGGACAGCTCACTCGTACGTCCGCGTAGTAGCCAATACCGTAAGGAGGTGCCCGCATACGGTCATGGGAGTCGCTACCGCAAATGTTCCAAATCCGCCTATTCGCCTCTTGCAAATCTGCCGAGTTCTCCAAAGGGCGCATCTGGGGCCCATATACGCTGGGCGCGGTAACATAAGCAAGCTCGAATCGAGCACGAGCTTCTCGCATCCAATTGTACAGAGCAGTATAGACGATGTTGTCGCTTGCTTGGCTAGTCGCTAGAATATACTCAGGGTCGACTTCCGAAGTCCGATGTGATGCGGGGTTGTACGGATTATAAGGACCTGGATCGGGGTCGACCAACCATCTTGCGAAGGGTGAAAGTGATGTGATGATTACAACTCTGTACACTCTCGCGTTGATCATGTTGACAGACCTCAAGACGTTCAGGAGGCACTCGGTCTGAAGGTTGACGAAGCGGGCCAGACAATCAGCCTCCTCGGAGTGATCTGTCACAGTATGGATGATTGTATCGAATGGCTCTGGGTGATCGCGGAGCGCGTCGTCGAAGGCACCCGGAGCGGCGAGCCTGCTTCGCGGTACGATCGCAATCTCTAGCCATGGATAGCGGTTTGAGGGATACTGTTGCCTCAGAAAGCGGACTTCCTCCTGTGAGCCCACCACAGCCCTTACCGAAACATCGTAGGCCAGCAATTGGTTGAGAGTGCGAGATCCGATGAGCGTATCTGCAGCCGTTACGAGGATTCTTCTCCTGGCCATGATTTGGGCGGACAGTACGGCGTTGGCTCGACACTCGAAGGTGGCGGTTGTGAGCACCGCTAAGACCGTTTGAAGGATTCTGTGTGGCAGGGGACCAGATACTCTGTGAGGGTTACGTTTCTGCGAACGAAAATTTGACTTCAACTCGCGCTATAGGCAAAGGAGGCTGGTCTTCACTAAGAGGAGCTGAGTATTAGAAGTCCTTTGTAGGAAGCACGAGCGGCAGCTAAGCTTCAATGGGGATCTGGATTTGAAGACCCGAAGTGATATGCTGTCATCGCGCAACAGCAGGAATTTAGCTCCACGTTTGATGATTAAATCTCATGCCTAATTTTGCTCGCACCGTAGGCCTTGATCATGATGAGTAACACCAGCTGCAATGCGGTGATTTCCACCCCGCGAAGGCTCCTTCTGATTCCGACTTTCTGGTATCCTTGAATCTGCGCGGGAAGAACCATGGAAAAGAGCTTGCATAGCCATAGAGTAGTGCCAGGGGGTCAGTGGACTTGGTTGGTTATCATTAATTCGTGCAAAAGGCGTACACGCGGCGCTGCAGTCCAATCTGAAAACGACGATGAGCCAGTGAAGGCGGATCACCCGTGAGAGGGCCCAAGAGGGAGACTAAGAGAAGCCACCTCGGCTTCGATTGGTGAGCTGTTACCGAAGCTGTCCTTGCGTGTCTTGCAGCATGCCACACTAAAGCGCGGCGGCGCACATGGGGCCGTTCACTGTCACGTACTCCATGCGGGAAGCATGCGTAAAACGTGTCCTGCTTTCCGACACGGAGGAACGACATACATGCAAGGGGAACCGCTTGAGCCATCTCACAAGAGCTGGCTACCAGCGGGGAGGCCCACCATGAGCCATCCTGCATTGGCATGTCTTAAAGAGCTGTCTAAACAAGACATGGATGGCGGTAACGCTTTTGATGCTATATGGAACGGCTCTCGGCCTTTCGGTAGTCACTGCTTTGAAATGGAATTCCAAAGTTTGGAGCCAGGCTTAGCTTCTGGGCTCATAGTGGTGCAAACGATCGCACTGCTGTGGGCCTCACCGTCCCGCCCGGCTGGAGTCCCACCCTGGATTTGGGGCTGTCATGCGGGTAGGCAGTAAAAGACCGGAAGCCCTGCAAAGTTCAAATGAAAGGAATGAGCTCGCCTCGTTCCATTGCGGAAGCGAGAGGGACAATGGCGATGAGAGGAGCTTGGCAAGGCGAAATCATGCAGGGCTTCAGCTCTGGTGAGAGGCATCGTTTGCAATGCATGCTAGGGGTCCCGGCCAGCGTTTGTGGCGGCTCGTTCGGGTTGCAAATTTGGTCGACCGCGTGGTGCAGGGAGACAGCAGAAGCTGCAGTGCGTTCCTCGGAAAAGCGACGTGGCGAGGGCAGGATGTCACTACCGTGAGGCGGTCGGGCAACTCGTACCCGACAGAGAAGGCTAAGATCAATCTACATGGGATGCTCGACGCATGGTAGGGTGTCTGACTTGCCGGAGAGACGTCAAGCAGCCGGCATTCGGGATGGTACGACAGATGTTCCCTGCGTTTGTATCACGTGGCACGGGCTGGCGGAGCGACCGGGAACCGAAGCTACTACAGCTGCGAGGTCAGGTTTCAAACAACGTACACCTTTTTGGGACCGATGAATGCAAGTCATGGAAGAACGCATTTACGAGTCCAGGTGAGCAAATACATGCTATGCGACTATTTATTACAGTGTAGAAGGCAATACCCTCAAGCGCATTAGAAGATAACGCAGCTTGGATTGATATATTTATTTATTGATTGTGATGCAGACGAGAAATCGACTACGAAGTCCGTTCCCCACTCACCATGCTAGCACGTTCAATAAGTATGCAGAATCATCAGGTGACATGGGATGGGCCATAATCCACGTATCGTATCGGCAATTTCCACTATGAGGCAACGGCAAGCTCACCGCCATGCGCCAAACTGCATGCTAGTATAATACATAGTCGACAGCTTCTTAGCGGCCCTCCGTAGGGGGTTCTATCTGCACGCTGATCCTCCACAGCGCCTTCGTGCCGACCCATGTCTCACTCAAGCAGTGACGCCTGGTTCGTGTACAGCACGTCGACTACGTTGCTCAGCTTCTCGATTGTGCCCAAGGCTGCGTCGTATGCCTGGTCCCTTTCAGACTCATCGAAGACGATCAAACACCCAGCCCCTTGGTCGAGGACTCCGATGATAACCTTGTCCAGGATCATCTGCGAGAGCTTGCGCTCCACCTGGATCGTATCGAGGCCGACCATCTTGGCGACGTGGTCGATCTCCACCCTGCTGAACGGCTCGATCACCTTGATAAGGTTCTGCTCCAGCATGTTGTCGTACAGACGCCGTAGATGTCCCGTGACAAACGCATCGCTTCCTAGCTCCTGGCGATAATCGGTTAATGCCGTCTCGTACTCCTCGAGGCTGCGATTCGTGTGTGCGCGCGCAACCGCCTTCATAGCGTCCAAGCTCTTGCCGGCGTATTTGATGGCGTGTTTTGATGTCATCAATGAGGTCACGTCGTCGCCCGCATTAAGCATGATCTTGCACAACAGCATGTACTGCAGTGCTGACGTTGCCTTGTGCGCCTCGTCTTGTGAATGGTAGCCCTCCATAGCCTCGATGAAATACGAAAAGGCGGTGTTGAAATCGCCGTCTTCTGCATGAAGCATGCCGCTCTGCATGTCGAGCCCCGCCTGGAGCAGGGGCGGGGTATACACTGACGCCGCTGAGGTCCGGGCTGAGGTGAGCGCGGCTCGGCCCTTGGGAATGTTGCCTAGGGCATGATACACTCGTGACTCGAGCAACTGCACCTCAACCAATACAAGCTTGTCGTCTAATCGTTTAAGCTCCTTCAGTAAGCTGTTGATGAGCGTGAGGGCATCGTAGTACGCGCGCTTCTGCATGTACAACGACACGAGGCGGGTCTCCAGGTTCTGGCGTAGGAAGCCTCTCCGCTCAGACACGGCCCACTCTATGCATGATTTGGTAACGCTGATCTGGACGTCGGTGGTGTTGGGGATGGTTGTGAAGAGCTCGAGCAGCTGGCGCACTGCATGCAGGTCAGTCGCACGCTACAAAGAAACGAGCTCGCCTCAGCTTACCTAGCTTCGCCGTCTTTGCTTTTGCGAACGAGGATAGCACCGAGCGTGTTTGCTTCACGAGCTCAGCGAGCGCATCTACCCTCCGCTGGTCGCGGTATAGCTCGCCCAGGCCCACCAGCGCACTCTCATAGTTCTTGATGGCGGTTTCATTGGATCCCGGATTTGTCGACAGCACATCCTTGTATATCTGCTCCGCCTTGGCCGGCTCCGTCTTCGCGGCCTTCTGGGCCTCCGCTATCCGCTTGCCGTTGTCGGCGACGGCCATGACGAGGATCGGGATGGTGATGTAGCTTCCGGACTATGTTGATTGATGTGGAGGAGTGGGATCGACGTCGGGTGCGGTGGGGATTTAGTGATGTGGTGGTGGCGGGTCGTTATTGAGCTTCTGGGTGAGCAAGTTGGTAGCTTCGTTCCATGCGGCGTTTCGGCGTCGGCCAAACATTTAGCCGCGTCCGCCCGTAGCCATGTCAACAATGACTTTCGCAGCACAGCAGGTATGAGCTCGCGTCAATTCAGCAGTTCGTACCTTCGATACTTCAGCAATTATGCAGCACAGTTCCCGTGCACAACTGCATCCGTACGCGCCTGCCCAAGTTGTCGCTGCGGTGACGAGCGCTGAGTTGGCAGGCGCGCGACCAATGAATAGGCGGCGGCGTCATTGGTCTGTGCACGTAAACAGATAAACACAGAAAGTGCGTCCATTGCACATATACTCACCGCTGTACTCTGTACTGGCATCGTCACGCACACGATATCACGAACTATTATATACCCGCGCAGGATCGCAGCACCTCTCAGCTACACGATTTCTGGACGCAATCGGAGCAAATTCGAGTTTTGACCTCCATTCCGCATCTCATTCCACCGCAACAATCTCACCACCTTGATTCACAATGTCTTCGAACGACAGGGATAGCTCCCGGGACCGAGAGCTGGTCCGGCACTCACATTCTTTCTCAATTGATTCGCGCTTGCATATCCCAATGTACGTTCTGCGCTCGCCACACTCCCGTGACAACACAGCGCAATGCCGTCGCTGACACGATTCCGTCGAACTAGGTGGGATAGCTCGGACCCAGAACGCGCGCCGCCGCCTCTGCCACTGAATACTGGCTCGCCAGTTCTTACCACACGCGCGGGCACCTCGTCTGCTATTGCGCAGGCGGCCAAGGCGTTGGAAGAGAAGGCGCGAGAGAGCATGCCCATGAGTTCATACACTACTAATCCGATGCCCCAGAGGTCCCCTGAGCGGTCGTTAATAAAAGGTGCCCATCACAAGCGCATGCAATCGTTACAAACCGGCAATGTCAAAGACCTGCGCAGCTACCTCGACTCCCACAAGTCGTCCGAACGATCTCCAGAGCGCCCGGTGACGAGAGGCGGTACACCACCACGAGAGACGAGTAAGGACTATTTCGGGGGCGACCTCAGCCCGTCGCGATTCGGCACCCCTACTCCCTCGAGCAAGGACACGCCTCCTCCCCTGCGGCCGTCTTCGCGAACACCACACAAGGCAATTCTGGGTGAAAACACGCCTCCTTCCGCGACCATGATGGCCCTGCAGACCATGAATGTGCCGCCCCACATCATGGATCCGCCCCTCAGCAACATCACCAACACTCCGTCGAAGCCTCCCCAAGCAGGCCCGCAGAACTTCGACGCCATTTCGAACCAGCTCCTCAGTATCACCACGATAGTCTCGAACCTACAAAAGGACATGACCCAACTCAGTCGACGAAGCAAGGACAATGCGACAGATCTGATCAGCCTCAAGGAAGCCACCAATTCGCGGGACGAGGACATTCGCAAGTCCCTGAAGGACCTAGTGGCGACGATGAACCACTCGCACCAAGCTTCAAGCCCTGCAGCGGAGCTGTCTCACTCGCAGAGTAGCATGAGCCTAAAGGACCCTCACATGACACCCACTAAGCAATTCACCCTCCCGCGGATAGCTTCTCCGAGCAGCTTCTTCTTGGACGATCGAACCGGCAGTCCCAACCCGTACTCCGTCGAGGGCGCAGCCAGTGTTGCTATGCTTGAAAAGATTATTCGCGAAATGGTCACGAAAGACGGCCAAGAACGACTGGTCGCCAATCTGCAAAAGATCGTCGACAACGCGAACGGTGAGACAGCGAAGAAGGTCACAGAGCTGGTGGAATTCGTCAAACAGGGCTCCAGCGGTAACTCCCTTGTTCGCACCACTTCTGGGCCAGCTGCTTTTCAGGCTTCCCCGGGCACCGGTCCATTGACGCGCACTACTTCGGATGGCATTGCGCTGCATAAGGTTGCCGACGGTGGCAAGCCGTATGCCAGCCCTAAAGCAGCCGACTTCGTCAGCGAGGAGATGCTCAAGTTTCTTCGCAAGATCAAAGACAGTGTAGCCGAGTCAGGATGTGTCACAATGGGCACGAAGACTCTGATCCAAGAACTGCGCGGCGAAGTGCTAGGGATGGGTCGGGAGCTTGCTCGCAAAATCGAAAAGGTTGAGCGGGCAAAAGCGGAGGAACCTTCGATTGAGTCAAGTCAGCCCAGCGAGCAGGTGAGCACTATCATCCAGGAAGGGCTCGCCGACTTGAAGGAGTATATGGACAAGGTGATGCGCGAGCGACGACGCCAATCCATCTCATCTACCGTAACTCGCACTACTGTCGATAACAACGAGGTCTACGACGTAGTCAAGCATGCTTTGGCCGAATTTTCACCACCAGAGGCCGCTCACCTAGATCAAGAGGCTATTCTCACGGCAGTTCGAGAGGCCTTCGAAACCTATAAGCCCAACATCGAAGTCGAGACCGTCGGTCTGGAGCGCGACGAGGTCCTGGAATGTCTCCGCGAAGGACTTCGAGACTATCGCGGCGGTGGTGCAGTTACCAAGGACGACATTGAGCACATTATCCAAGACTCTCTTCAACATATGAAGCTTCCCCCACCAATCAACGAAGCGCATGAGATTCGCGAGGAGGTGGTCATGGCGGTGCGCGAGTGCTTGGAAGAGCTCAAACCATCATTGTCACACCACTCCCTCCCCGTGGATGGCCTGACAAGGGAGGCCGTCTATGAGGTTGTGAAGGAAGCTTTGTCCTCCCACAACCCTGGTAGCCAAGAGCTTGAAATTCCCCAGGAGAGTCTGTATGGTGCTGTCAAAGCCGCTCTTGAATCGTCGGGAGTTCCCTCACTAGGCACTGATGATGCAGTCATGCAGCGTCTACAGTCGCTGGTGGATGACATGCACTCCGAATTCCAGGCGTACTCTTCGGCAAATGGCCGTGATACCGAACAGGTGCTAGACGCACTGCGAGATGGACTGGATCACTTGCGCACCCAGCTCGAGGGCTACATCGACAATACCAACCAGACTGCCCAGAAAAACGAGGTTATCGATCACATTCGGTCCGAGCTCGAGCTTCTGCGTGGAGATTTCCAAGGCTTTGCGGCAGAAGCACCACGCGCCGAAGAGCCTTCAACCCAAGCTGAAACCATCTCCTTCATAAAGTCTGAGTTCGAGCACCTGCTTGAGCAGCTTACTGAACGTTGCAGCACCACCGAAGCGCACAAGCAGGAGATTCTCGATGCTCTGAACGCCGGGTTCGATAGCATGAAGTCACAGGTGGCAGTACGAGATCTTGATCTCGATTCGAACGAGGAGATCAACGAAGCGATGAAGCAAGAGTTTGAGCACTTGAAGGATGTCATTCTCGGCGAAACCTCAGTCTATAAGGACGAAGTCTTGGAGAAACTGCAGGCCGGGTTCGACAACCTGCAAGCTCGTTTGGAGGATGGACCCACACCTGCAAACACCAACGATGAAGTTCTTGCGACCATGAAGGAGGAATTTGAGCACCTTCGAGAGACTCTTGGGTCAAATCTGGTCAAATCTGGCGCCGCTGACAAGGACGACATCGTCGATGCGATCCGCGAATTGATCGACGGCCTCCATTCGTCCCAGCAAGACGCGTCCAAAGAGAACATTGCCACTATTCAAGGTGACCTCGAAAACTTGAAGGAGTCACTCGGCAGCGCACTGGTGCGTGCAGAAGATCCCGCGGAGAAAGCGGAGCTGTTGGAGGCGCTCAAAGCCGGCCTAGAAGAGATCAAGGTGAGCTCCAAGGCAGCAGGCTTCAGCGAGGAGCTTTTGGAGGCCTTACGTGGCGAACTTGAACAAGTGCGTGAATCCAGTGGGCTAACTCGCCAGCATGCGCGTGCCGACGCTGAAGAGATTCTCGAAGCTGTTCGTCTTGGGCTTGACGACCTTCGATCGCACTTGGAGAAGAAGCTCGATAACCCCGAACGGCAATCTGCTGCTACGAACGAGGTTCTCGACGCACTGAACGAGGGGCTCGAAGGCCTTCGGACTGACATCATCAAAGCGGTTGATAAGCCTGTCGATATGACCGTCTCCTATGAGATCCTCGACACTTTGAAGCATGGTCTTGCTGGCGTGCGCGAAGACATTGACAAACTCAAGGGGAACAATGTCGCGCCTGATGTTGAGGAGGAGACTGTGCCTACCGGCAACGAGATCGTGCTTGCAGAGGATCCGGATCAAGTTCCAAGCGAATCAACTAGCCGAGATATTGTCAACGAATCGCTGCGTCGAAATGATCTCGAGAGGATGGAGGTCATGTTGTCTCAACTCCAGATGAAGGTCGAAGCCATGGACGCCAGTATTCAGACGCCACCACTGGCAACGAAACCTACCCCGGCACCTGGGACAGCAATGAAAGAAGATCTTGTCAGTGTTGAAGAATTGTTGAAAGAGATCCAAGCAGCTGTTGTGGTTCTACAGGAGCGGGAACTACCTGTCCCAGTTGTAGAAGGTGCTGCGATGAAGGAGGATACCGACGCCATCGAAACTCTTTTGAACAACATGAAAGCCAAGATCGAAGAGCTTCCTTTGCCGACCGTGGATTCAATGATCACCAAAGAGAACCTGGACGAAATTGAGTTGGTGGTTCGTACGACTTCAGAGACCATCGAGGCGCTATCCAAAAAGATCGAGGAAGAGGGCGCGTCCAAAGCCGACGTTACCGTTGTCCAGGTCATCGCAGATGACATCAAGCTCGCATTGGACGAATTGAAAGCTGCAAAACCCGATGACGAAGCCGACCCCAAAGCAACGAAGGCCGATGTCGACGCAGTCACCATGCTCGTGGATGAAGTCAAGCTCAAACTCGACGAGCTCAAGATACCCAATCCGGACGAGCTACCTACGAAGGCAGAAGTCGAGCAGCTCACCGGGCTCTTCCAAGACTTCCGTGACAGCTACGACAAGATGAAAGACCAGTACGAACACGATATCGAAGTGACGGCCAAAACCGCGGACGATCGCAGGCAAGAAGCAGCGGGTCTTCTGGAGAATCTGACAGATGTCAAGGTCTTACTCGATGACATGAAGGAAGAGATGAAGACGAATCTGGCAGAGGGCGGCCCTATCGGCAGCTTGAAAGAGTCATTCAAGAGTCTGGAGGACAATGTTACGGGTAATTTCAACGTGACTGCCGATGTCAAGGAGTTGATGGAGACGGTGGCACGCGAGTTCGAACGTGCTCACGGTTCGATTGAAGCTTTGCAGAACGACCAGGCCGAAAAGTCCGCTCTGAGCCTTGAAAAGCACGACGAAGCTAAGGAAGCCATCATCGCCGGTCTTGTCGAGAAGATCGATACCCGTTTCGACACCTTAATGGCGAAATACGACGATGCTCAACTTCTTGCCGATGAGCAAGCCAAGGTGATGAAGGAAAAGGCTGAGCAACAAGAGTCGATCCTCGAGGCAACCAAGACCATGGCCGAAGAGCTACGCCTGACCATCGACACTCTCGGAGCATCCATCACTGGCATGAACGATCGGTTTGAAGAAGCTACCAACAAGTGGACGACCGACTCTACCGCCATGACCGGAAAGCTTGACGAATGCATGACGAAGTTCGAGGAGCAGAAGATGGAAGACAAGACGGAGCACTCTCACACTCGTGACGAGCTGAAGAACATCGAGAACATCTTCAATGGTCTCCAGGACAACGTGACCGAATATCATCCAAAGTTCATGGTGGCGCTTCGCGAGATCGAGGCTTTGGTCAAGGCGCATTACGAGCACGCACAGAAAGCCAAGGAAGAAGCCGAAGAACACTCCCGCAGACTGAATGAGGAAGCTCGGGCTCGCTCTGAGGAGCTCCAGAAGCATTTTGCCAGCTTACCGGCACTTCTTCCGCCGCCCCCAGCAATCGAATTGCCTGAGAAGTATGACGACGCCCAAGTGCAAGAGAAGCTCGACAAGCTGCTTGAGCTACCAGAGCCTCCCAAATACGACGATGCTCCGGTGCAGGAGAAGCTCGATAAGCTCCTTGAACACGTCGACGAAGCCGCAAAGTCCACCACCCATCTGGAGCGCCTCGACGACATTCATGCTCAGGTCAAGGCCACTGCCGCCGAAGTAACCGAGTTTGTCGCCAAGCAGACTCAGCTGATCACCGATGGCAACGAGGCCAAGGAGCGCGAGGCAGAAGAGTTGGCCTTTGTTGTCGAGCGCAGGTCTGCGCAAAAGGAGCAGCTTGAAGCCGACGTCGAAGGTCTGAAGGCGGAGAAGGAGCGTATGGTCCAGGAGCTCAAAGAGGAGAAAGAGCGCGCTATGGCAGAGCTGAAAGAAGAAAAGGACCGGGCCATGTTGGAGCTGAAGGAAGAGAAGGACTCGCTCTTGGCAATTGTTGCTGCACTCCAAGCCGAACGCGAGAACCTTGCCAACCAAAAGGTCCGTCTAACCGGAGAAGTATCTTCCTTGCACACCGCGCTTGATATCCGTCGCGAGGAGCTGCACATGATGGACGCCAAGGCCGATGCTCTCGAACGCCGCATTCTCAATGGCATCATGGACCATTCTCGTGCGCTCATGATTGCGAAAGGAGGGCAAAAGAGTCCTTCCAAGTCCAAGAAACGCACGAGCACCGATGCCTCTGCCGATGCAAGCAAGCTAATGCCTCCAAGCGCAGCTGCCAACGGCCTTACTCTCGCATTGAAGCCTCGACCTGCTATCCGTCGCAATGGACCACCGCAAAACCCAGCGAGCCGGCGTATACACTCCTTGAGTCAGATCAGTGGCAACATACCAACCGGTGCCCAAGCCTATCCGACAACTATCACTACGATGAATAACACCGGAGGCCTCAAGCGTGCCCATTCAGTTAAGACTAATTATCTGCGCAAGGGCTCATGGGGAGGGCGGCCAAGCGTTGTTACAGCGGCCAACAAGGAAAATGAAATCCTTAGCGAAGAAGACGAGGAAGCCGCGGAGCAGCCTGCCGAATCCATCATGGAGGAAGAGCACGATGTCCAGAGTCAAGCAGGCACCGAGCGTCGTCACAGCTTCGACACTGGCTCCTATGCCGAGAGTTATGTTGAAGGTGAGACCCCTGCGTATGACGGTCGCTCGAGCTTTGGAGGTACGGGCAGTGAATACACGTATGCTTCAGGCTCCTACATGACCGGTAGCGATGTTGATCGCCGTACATCCTTTGGTTCTACCGCTCGTTCGACGGCTCACCAAGATGCCGAGACGATCGAGGAGGGTAGCGAAAACGGCTCGCACTACGAGCACTCCGACGTTGAAGACGACGAGCCTACTACCACCATCGCAAATACTGAACTTGTCGCGCCTTCCGAGTTTACTGCTTCCGAAGTCAGCGCTGCGACCGACGATATGGCTATGCCCACGGAATCCGAAGTGGACCGCGCTGTAGAAGCTGTGAAGGAAGAGATGACGAAGGAAGCCATGTTTGCGCCGCCTAGCGACTCTGGCGTCGGTACCGATTTGCCGACAGCTGCGTTGGGTGTTGTGTTGGGTAACGAGAGCGAGACGGATGCGGACTATTTCCGTCGCGCGGCTGAAGCAGACAGTGTTGTGGGTTGAGTGGTGAGTCGATGTGAGCCGCGTTTGAAATCACCGGTCAGGTCGCAATGCTACCGCGATACCTGGGGAACACAAACTATATGAGAGGAACGAAAACCTCATACTGGTGATGAAGGTAAAATTGATTCGTCCTGGATATGGGATGATGTGTTGTGTTGGAATGGAGGAATGACACGTCGACGACTTTTGTATACATGATGGGATCGGGATCGGGATTAGCCGTGGCGTTGGATGGATGGGTATTGCTTTGAGGCGTTTGTTTCGCGTGTCGTCAGGTTGCTAAATTGTTGATTGTGCATTCGCACTCGTCCATGATGACGGTAATGATATCTCCTCTTTCAATAACTTCATCGCAGGCACACCATCCCGTGATAATTTTCGTGAAGGTTCGTCTTTCAATCATAACTACGCAGCATCCTTCTCGTTTTCGTCTTCCTCGTCGCTGTCATTGTCGTCCTCGTCATCCTCCGCTTGCATAAGATCAATCACCAGCACCGCCCCGTCCTTCAACGCATCCAACTGAAACCCCGACTGCAGCGCATCCCCTGCATCATGCACGCACTTTGCGACATCGAGCCCGATGTCGGCGTCCTTGAGCGTGAGACACACGGCGCGGAAGTGCTCGTGGTGCGCGTCTTCTAGCTCCGCTCCTTCCAGGCCGCCATCAAAGATCAAAATGGCGTTGCCGTGGGTGAGGCAGAAGGTTTCATTCACCTGAGCGTGGGAAGTCAGGGCTGAGGAGAGCTGCGAGGGTGTGGTCGAGGTGCTGGCTGAGAGGCGGGTGAAAAGGCGGGCGTGGAGGAGGGAAGTTGCCGCGTCCTTGGATTTTGGAGAGAAGATTGTGACATTTGGGGGGAGGGTTGCGGGGGTGTTTGGGGACATTTTGGTTGAGGGTTTAGGGGGGGGGATTTTTGGGTGAAGGATGGGGATAGGCGTGGGAGGGAGAGAACATGGTTAGTGTGAGTGGGCTTGGCGTGTGGGCGGTGGGAAACTCGATGATCTAGGAGCTACGAGCTACAACCTTCAACGTCCAACGATCCGCCTCAAATCTCAGAGCTTCAACCTTTGGATGCAAGAGAACACTCGGCGAGCGGATGATAGGTTGAGCTGTCATCAACGACACTCAGAAGCTTCCCTATTTGGCAGGTTGGTTTCGCCGGTGGGAAAAGCGACGCCACGATTCGATCTTCAGCCCGCCGCTCCACTCGTCTTCGATGTGTAACTAGTACAACACTACCGGCTAAAGATGAGCTGGAATCGATGGCTTTTGGGGTTTGCCTAAATGGGCATTTCAAAGCTGTTGCGCTGTCCATTCTCTGGCGAGCACGAGATCACCAGGACGGTGTGCCGGAGCGTCGATAAGCTCGACCCAAAGCTCTCAAGTATGTGGCTAAGCTCTACGTATCCCCGGTCGATTTCACAGAACACTTTCCATTGTCGCCAGAATGTAGCGGTAATTTGTGGGATCCTCTGTTTGCCTTTGAGCGGCAACCCAAGCACCTGCACTCCACCATCCATCATACACGATGGAAATTCCGTCATACCGATACTCCGGTGCAATTTAATCTTGAACACGAGATGGCCTTCTTTCGAAACGGAGAATCTCGCACCCTGATGCCATAGCCCGATCCCGGTCCGTCTCGCCGCCACTAAACGAGGATCTGCCTGACGTGCCGGCGCCTGCATTTATATTGATTAAGAATGACAGTCACGCATCCACCTACCGTTACATGTGTGCGTGATCTGGACGCCAAATTGCTGTTTGTTTCCTGGGACTTCGAAGTGCTGTACAAATGATCTACGAGACGATGCCAGGATGGCGAGATTGAGTGGCGGGAGGTAGAGCTTTATATAGCGCGGCGAGGGCGGCGTACCTGGGGACATCGTCCTGACCTACATTTGCCTGCTGTGCATCTACCTGGATCTATCGCCGTCATGTTTGGAAAAGCTGCACTCTTGAGTGCTCTTGTAGGCGCTGTCTCTGCTGGCAAGTCTCATCCACCTCATGCAGCGGATCTTTCTAACCAGCTATCAGGCACCATCCTGTGGGATGGCCGCTTCAACGAATTCACCTCCTCGGTCGACTTGAACAATTGTACCTCTCTCCTCCTCCCTCCACAGCATCCCTCTCACACCTCCTAGGGTCGTGGGCCAACCAAGTCGGTCCCTACCAATACTACATCCACGGCAGCGGTGATGTAACCAAATACGTCAATCTTTCGCCGTCTTACAAGAACCCCGCGGACGCCGGCAGCAAGCAAGGTGTCAAGATCACGATTGATAACACCGCGAAGTGGAATAGCGACATGTGGCGCACGGAGCTAATCCCGCAGACCAAGGCAGCGATTGCCAGCGGCAAAGTGTACTACCACTTCAGCATCAAGCGTAGCTCGACCAATGTACCTAGCGCCACGAATGAGCACCAGATTGCGTTCTTTGAGAGCCATTTCACGGAGTTGAAATATGGGTGGATCAGCGGAGAGAGTGGGACGAGTAACACGAACTTGCAGTGGATGGTGGGCGGGCAGAGCAAGTGGAAGGTGGAGCTGGTGGCGGATGTGTGGCATAATGTTGCATATGAGATTGTATGTCCTCCTATTTCTTACCGCTTCCTTCTCTCTCCTGTCCTCGTCTAGAGGGAGTATGTAGGAAGACAAACTAACACGGGTCGCAATAGGATTTCTCGGCTAAGACGGTCGCCTTCTGGCACTCGACTGGCTCCAACCCGCTCACCAAGACTGCTGGTCCCTTCGCAGCGAGCACCTCTTCTAATGGCGCGGACTGGCACTTGGGCGTTCTGCGGTTGCCGCGTCAAGGAAATGATGGCACGGGTGCTGAGGACTGGTACTTCAGCGGTACGTACGTTGAAAGCGGGTCGTTGACCACCTCCGTCTCGAGCCCTGCATGAAGAAGCGTGAAGAATGTGAGTAGCGTATTGTATATAGTGCATGAAGTAAGGAATAAATGGCCAATGTCCAGCGTATATGAATTTGCGCGATTGACTGCGACTATGAGCCAACGCGAAAGTTGGTCCAAAACTTATGTTTTGAAAGCAGTATTTGGCGCGACCATGTATGATCCAAAAGCTCGATTGCTTTGAAATGTGCAGAAAATATAGTGACATCAACAAGATGCCCCGCTCGGGGCGTCACCCAGGTATAAAACCCGCTCTCGGCGATGCTTTTCTTCCTTCTCTCTTCAACTCACAGATAAACAATAATCCAGTACTAAAAACCGGTGCTAACGCTACGTATGGGACTGGTCTTTGGATCTTTCTTCGAAATACTCATCAGGCGCTCTGCCCGTGAGTAAAACATCGAGTTGATTGAAACCTCCGCACTTTCAACATATGATTCGTGGAGTCTGGTGCTACTCTCAAGGAGCTGAAGCAATGTCAGCCAGTTTATATGTCTGTAGAATCTTTGATGATGATGGCGACCGCCGAGATAGCGAAACAAACATGACAGGCAAGTATATAAAGGGCTCGTTCCAAGGCTTGACTTCCTCCTCCTCACACACTCCCGTCATACTCCAAAAGTAGCCACAGCCCAGCCAAATGGGAATCTAAAAGCACAAGTCGCTTTCCTACGTGTCCCTTGACCAGCGGAGCCGGACTAAAAAAAATTATTTACAGCCATACATGCGCTCCTGAGAGACTGCCCGTCCGTTTAACTATAGAAGGAGCGCAATACGATGTATTCTTCTTTCCGTGTGATATCGTGGTGATGGAAACCATCATCAGAGAGGAGCTAATCTTACAGAATTAGCCACGGGTATAAATATCGACCATCCATCCGGGTTTCTGCTTCTTCGCACTCGTACGGTTTTCACTAAAATGGAGTCCCAACCCAGACGATGGATTTCGCGCCAGAAATCCACCTGCATCGTTGCTATGTGGTGCTTGACTAGGCGCTCCAAAATAGAATCAAAATTGTTCTACAGTCCATGAGATGTGTTTAGGAGGCTGGGGGAGTCTACAGGATACGTGGTGTCGAAAAGGATGGATTACTACCATGAGTCTTACTGGTGGTGATGAGCAGCATCAACACCGCAGAGCAAGCATGTAATATAAAACCTCACTCCTTGTCGCGCCTCGTCCTTTCTTCGCACACCCACTTTGCGACACTAAAAAGCGACACCTTACAAAACAATGGCGGTGGAATAAAACCTGTATCGTGAGCTTTCATGTTGCTCTCCGTTCCGGTGCAGACATCTAATAAAAACGCCCAACGCATCCCGCATGTTTCGGAGACCAGCTTTCCACCCAAAAGAAGTGCGAACTATACATGGAGAGACGGCTGTCCATGGTGGAGACCATCATCACACAAACACGCTAAAACGCTGGCACTGAGGTATAAATACCGCTCTCATTTCGCGGAGATCTTTCCTTCACACTTCTTGCATCTGCACTAAAAATAACTGGTCACCCGTTACATGTTGCGTGGGCTCTGTCTGCTTCACACTTGCCTGTGATGCACTAAAACTGAACTGACATGTCTGATATGTGCGTGTTCCGAAATCCCAGCCGAGCTCCGAAATGTTTGCCTGCAGTTGGAGACCAATAAAGAGCATCGACAACCAAATGGAGTCGAGCAGCCTTTTCGCACCCAAGGATTGCAGTAGCCCTCAGACCTGGTGGCTCTCCTGGATAAGTGCGCTGCAGTGATGATGTCCATTATCACATTCACCACCGGGAGCTTAGCCTCGCGCTCGAAGTATAAAAGCCGTCCTTCCCACCGTCATTCTGCACTCTTCACACTAGAAGGCACTGAGTATCAGACCAAAAATTCGCCTCTATTTAATGATGGAGTGGCGACTAAAAGCATATGAAACGAGAAGTATGCGGCGTCTCTCTCGGTTCTTAAAATGGAGATGATGCCGTCGATGGACCGTGTCAAAACTCTGTCCTCATAGTAGCATGCGCGCACCTTTTGGAGCTGCCTCCGTAAAAGCAACTGGCATCGTGGAAATGTGCTGTTTGACAGGGAGAAGGGTCGTAGTGATGGTGAGCATCGCGAGACTTCGCCCTAGACGTCGCTAAGGTTGTATAAATAGTACGAGATTTCTGGGGGTTACACGCTGCAAATGCGCACCTGAAGTATCAAAAAGCCACGAAGAGCACCTTCATGGAGCTGTGACTAAAACAACATCATGGGCTGTGTATGTGAGGACATCCTAGGGAAATATACACGCACGCACAAAATGCTAGGTAGCGACAATGTAGCCAAAAAATCGCCACTTTCAACGTCCAGTACTTCAAAACACATGCGTACCTACTCTTACACCTCGATCGCACCATCAACGAGCTAGAGAGAACACAAGTTCAGAAGATCCAACGCTCTCTAGCGCGAACATTTCTTCCACGGGGAACACTAAGACCTATTGTTTCAAAACCCATCGTCTATTCATGAGGGTCATTAGACTATTCAAGTACAAGATGTCCGCCCACACAGTCCCTATAGCATCTTCTCCATGCTAGAGAACATTCCCTTTCTGTCTCTCCAATATACCTTTTTGCAGAGTACCCTCGTGCGCACACATAAGCCTAGCACTATCATTCCCTTTGTCCCATTCCAAGTTGCGGTCGCCATCTCACATTGATGCCCTTTTAGTACCGAAAGTGGCCGCAGGATACACAATTACTCCACCCAACGCTTCATCTTGTTGTGGCCGCAGAAGGAAGGGAAAAGCCCCGCGCCCTATCCTCTTGCTTAACGAGCCGTCGCGCCTTCCCTTCTTCGACCACGGCTAACTATCTCTGGAAGGAGACTGAGCGCTCGTGAAAAGTCACTGAGAAAGCCGGTATGACACCAAGGAAATATGCGTGACCGCAGCGAGCATCTGAAGTTGGGTCATCGTGTTTCCGGCAGTCGGATGGCCGGCTTGGTAACCTCAGCGACCACAGACGAGAACTCGATGTCCAGTATCTCTCCTCAAGTGATCCTGACTGTTTTCCAATCGTCGATGGAGTACGCCCTTCTGGCAGGTGGAAAAGTAGTTTCTGGCCCGTAATATCTCGGGCAGTGCAACACCTCCACCCGCGCTTAATCGTGACAAGCACCCCCTGGTCATCACTTCAGAACTCGACAACGCGTCAAGACTCAACACAGCCTCAAGGCGACTTCTTCTCCCCCCAAACAATCGACTCCATCAGCGCATACGGCGACGAATCCAGCTCCAACCCCAACAATGGAGACTGCGTCAACGAGCCATCCCCATTAAGCACGCCGTTAATTTCATCTACATTAAACTGCGTAATCGAAGGCGACGACTGCGAGCCGGACTCACTCGTCTTCCGCTGCGCAGCAGGGATACTCAGCAATCGCTGGAGCGCGAGCACCGAGCGCGTTATCGGCGCCGATAACTCCGCTGGATCGACGCTGGCGGTGACATCGCCGAGGACCTGAACGAGGTTCGTGAGGAGTGAGCGTGCTCTTTCGTTGCGATTATGCTCCCCGAGGATACCGAGGAGGAGGGCGGTGCTGATGGAGCGGTGGACCGACGCCCACGAGCGGGTCGCGAAGGGCGTCATATTCTGCAGCCCGAGGAACGCCTCGACGGTGTTGGTGAGACTGTCGATGCACACCTTGCGCAGGGTCTTGGAAAGGTCGCTGCCCGCCGTGCTAGGGCTGATCGCAGGTCGACAGAGCTCAGATGTGACGTATGAGATGTGCAAGTATAGCGCCCAGTGTTCGAGCTGGTCCCTCATGGAGCGGCATCTTCTAGAGTCTTTTAAATAATCTGCCGCATCTACCATGATCTCTTGCAGCTCGTTCCGGTGTTCGGTGATGCGCACGAGTGCTTCCTGGGAGTTTTGCGGACGTTGCCGCTCGCGTACGATGTCTAGACCGACTTTGCAGAGACGGTACATGCTCTCCATGTAGGTCCTTGTACCTGGAGCGGTATGCGGGCTCAAGGGTATGGTGTGATCGATGGTGGTGGTCGATGAAGCACGGTCATACGAGATGGAGAGCAATGAGTCCTGCCACAACAATGCCCACCAGACTCTGCTCCGAGCCATTCGAACAGGCAATGGCGTAGAGAGAGGGCACATTCGATGTAAACCGAGTGTTTGCGACAATCGCACAGTGAGTCCCATTAAGCTCCAGGAAACGCCGGCATTCATATTGTTGGATATAACGTTTCCGAGGATCAGCAGCGTTTGGATGTTTTCCAACGTGGCATGGGAGAGAAAGTTGGTAAAGCGGAGACATTCGAAGCTGCAGCAGATGTACACCTGTGAAGTCAACTCACGCTCTTTCCTGCTCAGGGTTGAACACTGGCAGCCTGACGCGAGAATAGCGAATATCAGACCAATCCAGTGGAAGTCCTTGCCGTATATCTGCTCATCAGTGATACCCGCGGTTCCTTGGGTGCTCGCCCGGTTGATCAAGAAGAGCAACAAATCCGACTCTATGCCTTCGACGTCGGCAACGGCTGGATAGACGACGTGTGCCGTCTCTCGATAGCATCGGAAAAAGCTAAGACATTCGGTGTCGTTCGGGAGTGCGTTCGCGAGTTCCTGGGCTCTTTGCATCGAGGCATGAGGTAAACCCCACAAATCGACAAAAGGGTAGGTGGCCGTTTCGTTGTCCAGACCAAAGATAGGCAGTATGCTCTTCTTGCCCAACACGTCCTGTATACCCGGGAACTGGCTATCGCCCTTGCCCAGAGCCATGACAAGCGCAGGTACAGAGCTCGGGCCAACATGTACCGTTTGTCCGGTGAAGTCGTTGTACGTATGGATTCCTTGCGTCCTGACATGGCTCGTCTCGCTGTCGATGGGCGCAGTGGCCGCAAGGGGAGTGTTGCCCGCCGTCGCGGGCGAGTATCCGTTTGTAGGCGCGTTCGGTGACACCTCTGAGACGCTCGCAACCGAGTTCTTAAGATCGGCCAGCGAATTTTCCGCTGTCTGCAACTTTGCGCATATTCGTTCCCAGTCCTACTGCAGTCAGCCGTGTGCCCATGTTGCCGTAGCCCGCTCAGCGCACCTCTCGCGGAAGCGTGACAGTCCCGCCGTGAACATGCACCATTCCGTTCGAGAAGTCGTTCCCGTTCTGATTGATGCCCATGCTCAGGCGCTTTGCTGGTGGATGCGACTCGCTGGGAGGGTGGTAGGTGCATAATTCCGGGTGCTCGCGAACGACACATGTTTTACACGGGACTGACTGATCGCATTTGACTTTGCGCTGGCGGCATGGATAGCAAGCCTGTAGAGAAGTTAACCCGAATTCTAAGACTCGTCCATAGTCGCATTGGTAGTTGTGCTAGTCCATCAATTCAGCGCTTTAACATAGCGCAATGCTGCAGCGGCAATCTGCCTGCAGCCTCGCATTACGCTTTGCAACAGCCCGATAGACTCCACAAACACTAAACAATTCCCTATTCCATCTCTTTCACCCATCTTGCGTACCTTATACTCGCGCGCCTTCCGCTTCCTCCTCAGAATATCGTCGATGTCGGAGCGCTGTGGCACATCCTGGCCGTAGCCGCCGGGCGCGTGCGCCTGCTGCTTCGGTTCGCCGTCGTCCATGTTCGCAACGCGAGGACCATCGACCGGTTTCGATGACTGTGTCGGTTGGAGCAGAGTCGCTGTGTTCGTTTTGGCGCACCACTTGGAGGTCGTGGATCATCGGGTGGGGCGGCGAAGCAAGGGCAGGGGTCTGGGTCTTGGCTTTCCAGAGCGATGATGAATGGCTGCCGTGTGTGACTAACATCTGCTAATCATCCTTCCCCGCTCCGTTTGTGGCCGTTGTTTATCTAGAAGCGTCTTTTCGAGTCTGGGGTTCTTGGGGGATGTCTTCAGCATGGTGCTTCATAATACTGGATGCTAACGACCCCTTGCCATCGCAACACAGGCTCTGAATTTAAGACAAAGTGTTGTTATGACGGGATACGCATCTTGGAAGCATGACCATGACGAAGCACTTCGTTGCGGCGCTGACAAACAAGACTGGAGATCCTACGGCGGTCACGGTGAATCACAAGCGAACAACACGTAACAATGGTATAGAATCGAGGTATCATTTTTCGTCATAATAAATGAAAAAGAATCTGAAATTAAGTCGCCATGCAAGCAAGTATCCGCTAATATAACGCCAAATCCAAATGCACCGGCAGATTGTCCGCCTAATACTAACGCGCATACACTCGAGTGCAGGCGTCGTAACCCATTCATGTAGACTCCCTCCACTACAACCGCTCTACGCCTCAGTAGCTTCCATAGCCTCCTTTTTCATCCCAGCTTCATTTTCCTCGTCCCCGCTGTATGCAAAATGCGAATGCCTCCGGATCCTCGCACCGTAGAAGTAAAACACAAACGGAATCGCACAGCAAGCCAAGCCAATGAAAGCCAACAGCGTGCTAGCCCACTGATAGTTCAATCGATCATACATCTGGTTCGTAAACAAGACGACGGCCGCGCCCCAAAATGAGCGGAGAAACGTCTTCGCCGCGAGCGCAGACGCCGCCTGGTGCTGGTACGAGTCCACGAGGTAATTATTCGCCGCGTTGTACAGGAAGATAAAGCCAAAGCCAACAGGGAAGCCACCGAGAGCGGGACCGCTCCAGTGAAGATTCGGGTAGGACGTCCAAGCGAAAATGAACAGGCCGATGGGGATGAACCAGCAGCTGATCATCATGGGGATGAGACGCACTTCGGCCGGGGGCTTGCCGTTGTGTTTGGCGACTAGGGTGAGGTAGTGCTTGTTAACGAAGGGGGCACAGCAGGCGCTGAGAACGACGCCTACGGCAATGGGGATGAACATCAGGCCAGTGGTGCCGGCGCTGTAGCCCTTGCCTTTCTGGTAGATGATTGGGTATCTGCGGAGAGCGTCAGCGAGTGTTACAGTGGATGGTCCGAGGCGCGGAAAGACTCCGAATATGCCGTCGATCGGTGTGGATTGTGTCCCCCGGCGGAAACGATGTCCTGAAGAGGAAAGTTGTAGAAGACTTACGCAACGAAGAACATGTATAAGAGCCCGTATAGAACAGACATATAAACCGAGATGAAGAAGACGATGGGCTCTAGGAAGAGCAGTTGGAACGGCCGGAGCAAGAAGGTGCGAAGGCGCTGTGCGAGAGGCGCTCTGGAGATGTCCTCTTCAGTGACATATTTGTCGTTGCCAGTCTCTTTCCTAAGCTTCTTTGCTCGTCTGGCAAGCAGCGTCGGTGTATAGGTCTCGGGGACGGTGAACGAGATGAGGACCCAAACTATGCCGGAGAGGATCAGTTGGATCCAATACAGCCAGCGCCATCCGGCCGCATCTGAGAGGAAGCCACCGACCAGCGGCCCAATGGCAGGGCCGATGAAAGGTGCAGCGGAAAAGGCAGCCTAGGAGAAACTCGAATCAGTATATCACGGTCGTAAGTTTGGTATCGCGCCTCCTGGGTTTGCTTACCATGGGCACACCACGTTCCTCATTTTTCCAAAGATCCGCCAACGTACCACCAACGAGGGTCATCGGCGCACTGAAAGCGATACCAGCGATGGCTCGTGTGACCAACAAAGTCGTAATGTTCTTCGCGACCGCTCCGGGGATAGTAAAGATAACCGCCGCAAACAACGTAGTCGTGTACATGATCCTGCGTCCTACGATCTCAGAAAGTGGCGCGAATACCATGGGCCCAATGCCGAAGCCCATGACGAACAGCGTAATCGTGAGCAATGCCACCTCTTGACTGACATGAAACTCCTCAGCTACGCCCTCGATATCCGCTGTAATAACCGCAGAGTTCAATGCCACGACGAAACAAGTGATAGCCACGCACATGGTACACCACCACTTGTACACCTTGCTCCAGTTCTTAGGGTTCTCGGGGTCGTCGACCTTCCATGTGATGAGCTCGTAGCGTTCGATGCGTCCGGTGGCATTCGAGCGAATTTCGCGAAGCATGTGACCATCGACGGTCTCGGTCGTGTACTCCTGGAGTGCGGCATCGGGGCCAAGCGTTCGACTGGGAAGATTGATGAGATCGGCACCGTCAATTGCTGTGTCGTCCCGGCCGGTGGTGATGGAACGATATAGAGGCTTCGGTTCCTCCGCGACATGTGTCTCTTCTGAACTCGAGTCGGATTCATTGTGCGGTTGACGAGCGACTGCGAAGTCTTTTCTGTTGTCCGCCATGATTGTGTGCCAGGCCAAGGACAAGTAATGGTAGAAGACGTGGAATCTGGATCAAGACCAGTGATGTTTAGAAGTATATCTGTCGAAATGACGATAAGATACGTTATAGGCTATCTTTAACAATTATTGGGATGACGTCTGGTGTACGTTTGAGGGCGAGGTCTCCTGCGTATCGATGCCTCTTCTTCCCAGCGACGGGAGGCCCTCCCATATAAACATTTCCCATCTCCACCGTACCTCGTGCGAGCCCCTAGGACAAGCTTTTGTGACCCAAAAAATATGCGACTCGCTGAGAACCGTGGCCCGGAGTTGGCTCGGGGAATGCCAAACGCTGAGGGCATCGTGAGACTTCGGCTCGTTATGAATGCCTTAGCCTTTTCAGGCCTAGCGTAATTGTCAAAAAGGGAATAGCAGAGAAGGAGATAACTCGGGACTTCAACATTGTCATTGTGATGCAGGATTTTCCAGAATAATTTCTGCTCCGAGGCGGATGAGACCCACTGATACGACGATGTTGTTCCGGAAACTTTGATAGCGATCTTTAATGACGACGATGGAGTTCGCGAGTTTGCCCATGTGCCGCCGAGACATTTGCGTCACTGTTGTAAGCAGCTTTGAAACATTACAAAGGTAGCGCATATGAAGATACTGCATGACTGTACATAAGAACTACTGTAATAGTTATTCTGGACCTTGCGGAGCACCGTATAGCGGGAATACTTTGGGGGGCTTTAATCCCGCATTAGAACGCGCCGATAGCTAGTGCCCGTGAAGCTTTGACAACGGGTAGAGACGAGACGGTCGACGGGTCCGCTCTAGAGCTAGACGGCGTGCTTGTGACGGGGTTTAACAAAAGCTGGCTGCGCAAATTCCCACGACATTCAAGCTCATGCCACAGATCTTCATGTTATACCAACGGGAACCAATGTTCGTATCCAAGTCGATCCTTCGTGGACGCGACGATTACGTCCAGTTACCGGAAGTAAAGATACGGAAGGGATCGGCGGGTTGGAAGTGAAGTGGCTTCAAAGCCAGCACAGGAGCAAAACACACTACATTCCCCTTGCCGAGACAAATCTCTAAACTACAACCAGCTCCCACCATGCGCCTCCCTCCTCACCCTCATCCTACCCACTTCTTCTTTGGGCTTCGTCGCATTGTAAATAATATTGATTCCATACTCCAGATCCGCCTGCGTAAACCTGTGCACCGGACGCTTCCACCCCAATTTCGTCGGCAGTCTTTCCTCCTCTACTCACAAGATCAGCTTTTACCTCTACACCACCAAAACCACATCACATATATGACAATCCATCGCAACCCTTTCGCCTCTTACTCCAAGAGGAGAAAAATACTCACGGAATAAATACTCCACAAATCTCCTCGGCGCGGTCGCGGTCTCTATATTCCCCATGATAAAAAGGTACGCTGCTGACTCGCCTGCACTAAATATATCGCCTAGGCTGCTCATGTTATAATCGGGGTTTGTCCTCTGTGAGGCGAGATACCGCGCCAGACGAGCGTCGGCGGCCTGCTGGACAGTGATGTCGGTGGTCGTGAAGTAGGCCTGCGTTTCTGCGAAGACGGTTTCGTTGAATGATACGGAGTCGAGAGTGGTGGCGTAGTCGGCACGGCTTCACGTCGAGTTAGTCACGAGCTTGGGACGAAAAGGTGGTATGGAAGGCTGAGTTTGGGCGGTGTTTTGAATGACTGCGTGAAGACCAGATTTTGAGGGAGTGCTGTTGTGTTTTGGCTATGCATGGGGGCGGAGAGTACTCACGACAGACTAGCATCGTGCTCTAGCACATTGTGGGTTCCCAGATTCTCGAGGGAAAACACGCCAGTTGTGTTGCCTTCGGGGTTTGTCGTGAGCGCAAAACCGAACAAGTTCCTAGCTATGTCTTGGTTGATGTTCAGTGCCGTGTCGAGCGCGTGTATTGTCCGTTCCAGCGTGATGCCCCTGCCGCTATGAGGGAGATATCCATGGTTCGCCAGTGTGTTCAGCATGGGGCATGGCCCTCGCACTATTCCCTGTAAATTCACATTCTCAGACACGCACGGGTTAAACCGGGCTACATACCGTCTCCTTTCGAAGGTCCATACCAATTGTTATACGAGCCATGTCCATTGACAAGTCCGACGCCAAGGATAACTACGACAATATGAGACGTAGACCTCATGATGTCGAAGAGGTCCAAAGGGTAATTGTGCGGTATTCCGGCTTTACGGCGTCTTGCGAGCTGTTTATGTATCTGCCTTATTTTTTGCGCTAAGTTTCCGACGTTCACATCCCTGCCATACGGTTGCTATTCACCGGGTGTACTTTACATGAGAATGTCTAATCACAACATCCGCATACACATACCACGTCGTCCCGGTTACACCGAAAGTATACCCCGCTCTCTTAATTGTAGAACAATACATTCGATGAACCATCGTGCCCACTCACCCCACTTTGCCATCCAAGGACCTTGATGCACACGGTCTTCGCACTCTCCACATTGCGCTTAATTTCGTAGTCTGACTCAGTTTCTGCTTGAACGTAGTACAGAATACGAAAATACGAACGTGGTGGATGTATGCCTCCCTCGTGACGCGGTAAGCTCCAACAATAGAAGACCTGGCCTAGATAGACCTGGTTAATGAAGCAAACTTTTTCCTGGACGGACGGGAAGCGGATGTATATGATAGATGTCACCTGGAGTGCCTCTGCCCCGCTCGTGTAGACGTCGTACAGGCGCACGCGTGCGGGACGTCACAGCCTCTGCTTGCTTCTTGCGAAGTGCATGGTGAAAGGCTAGGCCATGTAATAAAGCCGCGTAGATTCCAGGTCTTGAAAGCGACTCCACATCGCAACAAGACTTCCTCGCCTGGGTTGCACTAGGAAATCTGGAATGTAGAACAGAAGTAGTTTTCAATTGTTCAGATGATGGATGATGCAGCTATGCGGTTCAAATGTTAGTACTTGGTCTCGAAAGTACTGAGACACATCGCGCCGTGCAAATTGGTGGTCCGGAGGACGGAATAGAGTAAGCGCTCTAATTGTGTCTGTGACACTCCGAAATTCCGCGCGCTCTTCTCCGGAAATCGATAGTCCCCAAAGAGCCGGTCAGCATCTACGAGAGCAGAAGAGTGCCGAATGCTGACTTCGGCAGTATCTGGTGGGATCATACGCGATTGCAAAACAGCCATGAAAACAAACCGAGAGAGTCCGTTGAACGACGAGTATTGGTCAATTTGTGGATGGATGTCAATGTGCGTTGTGGTTCCTTTTTTTTTTTTTTTTTTTTTTTTAAAGGCTACCGTTTCAATGATCCACGGATGCTTGTCAGTCATGTGACTATCTTGATACCTATGTACCTAGGTACCTAGATAGGGTAATGACGGCGTGAAAAGAAGGTATTAAGTAAAATGGCGTAAGATCAACGCACTAGCCGCAGGAGCTTGCATCTCAAAAATTGACCTGTCTAGAGGAGAGCGATCGCGGCTGAGACCCAGGACATGGTAGTAAAGGGAACTCGCCGAGTTTGGCTGCCATGCCGTGAACTACAAATCTGACCAACGTGACCAGTGACGATCTCTCACGCAGTGCTAGTTGCGGAAGGAGTGACAGCGTTGGGTACAACAGCCTTGTGGCCCCACAGATGTACCACAGCCTGCTGTTCATATCTCCAAGTCGGAGAAGCGGTGTAGCTTTCGATTAGCAATGCAGTAAGAGCTGACGCTAGGGTCCAGTCTACCCAGAGCAGTGCTTTGACCGAAGCTTACTGCTCTCTAGATTCGTCAGCAACATGTGTAATGGGATGTCTCCTAAATGAAATGACTGAGCTAGTGTCCTATAGACAAAAAGATGTTCGCGTATCGGTGGAGCCCATAGAGCCCAATGTCGGATGTCACTGTAGGTACCTCGTGGAAGGCGCAGACAGGTAGGTCAATATGCAAGAGAAGGTCGTGGAATTTCTATGCATCGCATCCTTCCGACGCGCAGTGACGGCAACCTTCCCTGCGTATCAGCTGTAAAGTGAGACAGGGGCCCCTGAAAGTCGACAGTACTCGCGCAGGTGTATTCACCGATTAGTGTTGCGGACCCACTTGAGTGAATTTTGGGTCAAAGCCAAGTCGCGATTGGCCCAGGGTGCATGAGCGTTCGATGTTCAGTGCCTTGTCCAACAGAACTGAGTTGTTCGCGAAAAGACTTCGTACGCTGTGCAACGCGCGATCCCACCTCCGATTCTGCAAATGGCGGCACGATCTCGGTTCTCAGAACTGTCTCCAATGTATGCACCAGAATGGCCAGCACGACATGCCAGCCAAGTGAGCCATGTTTTACTGCACAGCTTGCTGTGAGCAGGGTACTCAGCCGAGCATGTCCACGACTCCACATTGGGTCGTATCGGCGATGCGACCGAACACCAGTTTTGGTGACCTGAGACCAAGGCCAGCTGGATAAGTTGCAGGAATGAATATTCTGCTCTGCGTGGCAGTTTGGGGGCGAGCTGTCTATCCTTGAATAACATACAGCATCCTGAGTCTAAGTTGAGATTTGGGACTCCGGGAGGAGCGCTGGCGATGGAGAGGCGGCAGCCAGACAAGCTTCGGTGATAGTGTTGGGGAAATGGATTGGCCGTCGTTGTTAGCGGCTCGGAGTCCTTCAATTAAGGTTCCAAGCTGCTGGTACACTCGCAGCATCGTCTGAGGCTGTCGGCTGTGGAAAACGGTTTCATCAAAGCAACAGCCAATGCGTAGCGTAGAGCAGCGTGCGGAAGGAAATTGCGATGGCAGCCGTGCAGCACGAGTATTCGAGGGCGGCACAGCAGCGGCACAAGGTGTATGCAGCGGGGCCTGCAGAGGCTGGCTTAATGCATGTACGTACGGGAGATGGTTGTCTGAGAAAGGTTGTTTCGGGCAGGCAGCACGCCAGCAGAGGGAAGGGGCGCCACGACTGGACAGGAAAGGGCAATGCGAGCTGCAAGACGGACGTACTCGGAGAAGAGACGCTGGTCGTTCTCTGGGCGTTGCGGATCAAAAGCTCGCTCTTCAGCAGCGAGAGTTGAAGTCTGCTCGTAGGGCAGAGAGGCCAGCCCTAGCCGTAGGGGAACGCGGGACGCCTTCCTGCCCCGGCGCGCTTTGGCCAGTCAGTTGGCGGGGAAGACGCGACCGCAATTCACTATCGTCGTCACCAGCGCCCGGTTGTAGAAGGCGCACTCCCACGGTCGGGGCGCATCGCGTGAAGGAGCAGGCCGCACAGCCCTCAGCAGCACTCTGCCTCGACCCACAGCATCACACACGTTTTCCCGCGCCGACGCCCGATTCTCCCACCCTACTGCGTCCTCCAACCCAGCTCGTCGGATCCTTGGGCATCGCAGGCCCTCTCGCATTGGCTAGCGGCCGCAGCATCCGTGTAGGCGCGTTCAGTCGAGGCTCCAGGCGGCGCAGGCAAAAGAAGGCGAGGGACAATCTGCTGCAGCGCTTGCACCCAGCACGCAGGCCCCGTTCAGCTCTGGCTCGGTCCGGTCTAAGCACACCTCACGGCGAAGGTCGCTGCTCCCTTGTTCCACGCCGCGGTTGCTGTTGCTCAACGAAGAAATGGGTAGGCGCCCCGGCCTCTATCTGCAGCTTCCCCTCTTCCTCCTCACTTCAACACCCTTCTTCCCACTCCACCCTCCGCTGAGCAGAACGCTGACCCAGCCCTCAAGACCAAGACACTGACTCCTACCGGCCCTCTGCGGTAAGTTGGCTGTTCTCCTCTCTCCTTCCCCACGGGTGCCGGCCGCTGTCCCTCGGCATCGCGTGCCGTGGAGCGTGCCTGCCCGTCGCGAAGCCTGAGGACGTTGCGGCGCGGGTGTGTTCGCAGTTCGCAGGCAGCAGCGACCGGGGCGCCCCGCTTATGTAACCTGGGGCGGAGCCAAGGCGGGCGCTTGCCCAGGCGAGCGACGAGCTCCACGCTCCATGGCCTCGTCGACCACCAGCCTGCTGCACGTCGATTCCATCAAATCGCGTCACACCTGCCTCCCACCTCGCTTCCTCCCCACCCTTCTCCGCACACCAATTCCCCCTCCCCAAGCCGTGGCCATGTCGTACGAAACTGACGCCTATGACCAGCGCGACTCTGCCCGCGACCGCTCGCCTCGGCGCCGCTCTCGCTCACCCCGTCGCTCTCGACGCTCCTACTCACCGCGCAGCCGCTCTCGCAGCAGGGACGACTATCGCCGCAACGAACGTCGCTCGCGCTCGCCTGGTGGTGGTGGAGCAGGTGGTTACCAGTCCTACGGTTCTAGTCGCGGAGGCCCGTCGCGGTCAGTGGACCCAGCCAGCAAGGAGACTATGATGCAGAGCATTCGGGATTCGTCCCAGCAGGACCGCCGTGTCTACGTGGGCAACCTTTCGTACGATGTCAAGTGGCACCACTTGAAAGATTTCATGAGACAGGGTATGGCCGCGTCGCGTCGCGTTTTTGTGAGGCGCAACCGCTAACGCGCTGCAGCCGGTGAGGTCTTGTTCGCAGATGTACTTCTGCTCCCGAACGGAATGTCAAAGGTAATGGTCTGACGGTCGGCTTGTGCGCTGGATGGAGGTTGACTGGCTTTTGCTTGGGTGTAGGGCTGTGGCATAGTGGAATATGCAACTCGGGAGCAGGCGCAGAACGCCGTGGCGACGCTCAGCAACCAGAATCTGATGGGACGCCTCGTATACGTTCGCGAAGACCGTGAGGCCGAGCCTCGATTCAGCAACCCCAGCACCACCCGCGGAAACTTTCAAGGCGGTGCCGGTTTTGGTGGCGCACCGTACGGTGGAGGACACCAAGCCTACGGAGGACCACCTCAAGGCGGAGGTCGCCAAGTCTATGTCGCCAATGTGAGTTTAGCCTGTCATTCTCAAGAGCCATCCGTTAACGCAACTTCAGCTACCGTACAACGTGGGTTGGCAAGACCTGAAGGATCTCTTCCGCCAAGCCGCGGTGACTGGGTCTGTCATTCGCGCCGACGTTCACCTGGCTCAAGACGGCCGTCCCAAAGGCTCCGGTATCGTGGCTTTCGACACACCCGAGGACGCCCGAAATGCTATTACTCAGTTCAACGGCTACGAATGGCAGGGTCGCAACCTTGAGGTTCGCGAGGATCGCTTTGCCGGCCCAACTGGTGGATTCGGCGGTCGCGGTGGCTTTGGCGGCGGCTTCGGAGGGCGTGGCGGCTTCGGGCCTCGCGGTGGCTTCGGCGGTCGTGGCGGTTTTGGAGGTGGCTTTGCCGGCCGCGGTGGTTTCGGTGGAGGTGCGGGAGGCTACGGTGGTGGCCCATCTTTCCCTGCCGACGGTCCTGCCAACCCTCCTAATCCATTCACCGATTACGCGACTTCTGGAGGCGAGCCTAGCAACCTCATCTATGTTCGCAACCTGCCTTGGTCCACGAGTAACGAAGATCTTGTTGAGCTGTTTACGACCATCGGCTCCGTGAAGCGCGCTGAGATCCAGTACGAACCTAACGGACGTTCTCGCGGTACCGGTGTGGTTGAGTTCGAGAAAGCTGCCGATGCAGAGACTGCTATCCGTAAGTGGTGCCCTCTGGCCACTGTTTCTTCAGTAACTAAGACAAAAACAGAGAAATTCACTGGCTACCAGTATGGTGGCAGGCCTCTCGGCTTGACGTACGTTCGTTACTCGAACCAGAGCAACGACGATGCGATGGAGGGTACTGAAGTTATTGGAGGCCTCACACAGGATCAGATCATGTAGAGGTCTTAGACGAGGGCTGGCTTTTTATTTATGTTCAAGGTCAGTCTGCCGAGTTTAATGTCAAGGATTCCATGTTTACAGCTTGTCCAAAGCTATCCACAGGGCCATTTCTTCTACGTGCGGCAACATCTGTATTCGAGATGGGGCATTCAAGCGGTAATCTGGGTATCGGTCAGGCATGGTGGACGGTTTCAGTGATTGGACGGAAAAATTCACCACAACTTTCATACTGTACTTTAGATTGAGAATTCGTGGACTTTCAGGGGTGTATCTGACTGGGCGGGACGGCATAGTGTTTCGCACGCATTGTGGTCGCGGCATGTTTAAAAGTGATTGATCGGACGGCATGCGGTCAAATAGGCGCATGTAATACCCTGTCGGCGGAGGCAACGCAAATGTCAAGGTTGCCGTAAAAGGCGCATCATCCATTCATATACCGCCCATTGGACAGCGTTGACAACAAATGCTCGTATACTACATATCCCTAACCCCCGGAAGAACACGCCCGGGCCCTCAGCATGGTACGCTTTCCGAGCCACGTCCAGTGTGCTCAGCCGCTTTCTATGCGATCGGCCCAACAAAACCTCTCTCTCACCCTCTCCATGTGAAGGTGTGTCCAACAGCTGGGTCTGTACGCGTGTCTTGACCACATCAAGTGGAAATATGGACGCCCAGGTAACTACACCAGCCAGTCCACCGCAGAGCAGCACCTTTACAGCCGCTTGCCTGTCCGTATCCGTCGGCTCGCTCATGGCCTGCTTGGTCCACTCGTACGTCCAAAAGTACCACCCGTAGCCAAACGCATCACGTACGCTGGTTATACCGCCGCCGTAGTAAAGCCCCCGGATGCCCTCGCGCCTCCACACATCGCGAGCGATCCCGTAGGAGGTGGTGCTGTCGGAGGAGGATACCTGCGCGCGGCACTTTATGAGCTCGGTGGGCGCGCTGACAACGAAAGAGGCGAAGCCGCCGGCGGCTCCGGCGCACCAGACTTTTGCGAGGGAGGCGGGGTGTGTGGGAGAGTCGTGGAGGAGGAGGAGGGTGCGGTTGTAGGCTACGAAGAGGAGGGCGTTGAGGGCGCCGTAGCCGAGGAGGGGCGCTGTGGTGCCTGTGCTGAGGGAGTGTGGGTTAGTATAAGCTCTTCGTTTGAGTGAGTGAAACGAAAGCGAATGGCGTACCCTTGACCAGTGTTCCCGCGCGGTCAAAGTGCTGTCTGAAGCTCTGTGGGGAAGCTGTGACTGTGGGCGTTATAGCAGCTGTCACGGGCTCGGCATTGGGTGCTACATTCCCGGCCTGGAGCCGTGTTTTTACAAGGTCGAGGGGGTTGCCGATGAGGATGCCGGTTGCACCTGAGAGATAGCCTGCCCAGAAATCGGCGGACATGTTTCTCGTCAGGTGGATGCACACGCATGCATGAGGGTGTTTGTTGGAGGACTCAGGCGGCGTTTCACGGTGGGGCAGCAGTCATCCGAGGCTCAAAGGCAGCACTTCCGGAACCCTGCCTAAGGAATGCATCGCTCATACTGGTAACGCAGGGATTCTAAACGCGGCCTAACAAGCGCTGCGATTGCTCAGGAATGCGAATCCGGCTGCGGCCAGCACGTGTAGGATGTGATGAATCACGGATCTAAGGTTTGGTTGGCGTGTGGCATGTCCATGGTGAATCATCGAGCACGGGCCAAGAGGCTCAGATAGAACTGCACATCTGGGCCCCGCCGCCACCGCTACCTACCCTCGTGTACCTCACCCTTCGTCTTCTGTTGCTCTCTCAGACTGTTGCACCTTTCGCTTTCCATGTTCTGAATTTCTTCCTATTGGTTCATCACCTGCTTTCTTCCTTCTTCTGTTACCTTGGAAGACACGTTGCAGCCCCATTGGACTCAACCTGGGTTGATCATGACGGAGAGACTGAAACTATTGATTGACGCCATTTCCAGTACTGTCAACGACTGAAATTCACACTTCCATGCGCTGATGTAGAGCAGCTTCTCTCCCGCTTTAGCCCTGCTACCTCTCCTACCACGCACAATCTCGAAATCTACGAATTCCACAAATAGAAACGATACAGCTGTTCACGCGCCTACGCTGCGACTGTAATGCCGTCGCATCCTATCGATACAGGCTGGGGCTTCAACGCCGTGATAGATCTGATAGAGTCAGACTATGATGTTGCGTCTCCCACACTGTCTACCGCGTCCACCGTGACGCCCGGTGATGACACGCCTGAACGCAGCGTCGGATTCATTGCCGAACCACTTCCGGATGCACAATACAACCCCCACCTCGGTGATTTCACAAAGGTATTTGGTGGGCTAGGCATTCCGTTATCAGATCCCGCGGCACTGGTCAGTCCCGTGGACTCGGAGGGACCCATCAGCTCCGACGATGCTATTTTAAACGAACAATCGAACTCATCTAGCCCTGAAGAGCCCGCAGATCTCGACAGCCCATTGGCTGGGCTGACAGCCAGGCAGCAAAAGAGGGCTCGTAAGAAAGCTGCGAAGAAAGAGCGGAAGGCGCAGAAAGATGGGCGAGCGATGGATGTTCCTGAGAAAACACTGAACAACATGCAACCGATCCAACCCAGTACTCGATCCAATGTCGGTGCGAAAATTCGTCCGACAACCCCGACACAACTTGTGGTGCCGACCATTGGGTCGAAACCCCAACCTCCAAACAGTATTCCACACGATGATTTCACTGAACGTCAGGTCAAACAAATACCAAAAAGACCTTTCTTGCCCTTGTACGAAGTAAAGCCAAAAAACGGGGTTCGTCCCCAAATCCCATCCTCTCTACGTATAAACCACGGTCTCGTTCCTCGCACGGTGCAGGCCGGGAGCGTTCCTAGAAACCAGAACGAAGGCTCGGCGCCAGCCTACAATCTTCCGATTTCGCCACCTCTCACTACGCCTCTTTATGAGCCTACTCTACCACCACTGAATTTTGGTGGCAGAGCGGACGCATATCTAATGCCAGGACCGACGTACACCAACCAGACACCCTACAAAGTTCTTTCTCCAACCCGTTTTTCGACCCCAGTTCCGCTTTCAGCTACGCCTGGAGGAGCCCCGAAAGGCTTGACGATCAGGTCACAAACTGACAGGCATCTTCATTTCTTCAACCAACTCCTAGCCAATTTCCCGGCAGATGCACGATGGCTTCTTTCACCCATGCCCTTGAGCAATGAAGAGAGCAAGGTGCAAGGTATTCACTGCTTTGTGGACGCGTCGAATATCATGATAGGTTTCAAAGACATGCTAAGGAAGTACGGGCAACAGCATCTCGACATGTCCTTCGACACTCTCGCCTTGCTGATGGAACGCCGACGCCCTGTTGCCAAACGCATCTCCGCCGGCTCCCACCGTGAAGCAGCGCCCCTCCCCTACGTGACGAAGCTCGTCGAGACCTCCAAAGCCGTCGGCTACGAGAACCTTGTCAAGGAACAAGTGTTTATCCGCCGCGAAGACAGCGAGCGGAAGAAGTTCTTCAAAGATGTCGAGCGCATGGGCTGGCAGAAGGCCATGCAGATGCGCTCTGGCCTCGGCAGCGGCAGCGGCAGCGACTCTGAAACGGGTCAGCCGGCCGCTTCGACGCCCCCCTCGGCTCCGAAATGGGTCGAGCAGGGCGTCGACGAGATTCTTCACTTGAAGATGTGCCAGAGCGTCATCGACACCGAGGTCCCGACTACCATGGTGCTTGCCACGGGCGACGGCAATGCGGCGGAGTTCTCCGACGGGTTTTTGGCTAATGTGGAGAGGGCGTTGAAGCATGGGTGGACTGTCGAGCTCGTGAGCTGGAAACAGCAGATGAGCTCGGGGTACAAGAATAAGAAGTTTAGGGCGAAGTGGGGGGATAAGTTTAGGGTTGTTGAGTTAGATGATTATCTAGAGAGTTTGATTGATACGGCGTGAGAAGGTGGAGTGTGGTCGGTGGAACTTGCTAGCGCTTGCTTTGTTGGAGCGTCTGTAATGGATGCGATGAGTCTCACAAGGGGAAATATACTTTATCTGATCTATGATGGTGTATTGCTTAGCGTTGGCCGTGCGTGGAGTCGACCGTGGTACGCAAATTCTGGGCCACACAACGGTAAAACCCTTGTGCACTTGACTCACCACTGTCCCTTATACCTCACCAATGTCCCTTATACCTCACCAATGTCCCTTATACCTCACCAATATCCCTTATACCTCGCTACTGTCCCTTATGCCTCACCACTATCTCTCACCAAGACGCCTCTAGACGCCTGGAACCTGCTAGGCTTCAAACCTGCTAGGCTTCAAACCTGCAGACGCCCCAAGTTATTATTAAGACCCTGTGGGGGTGCCGGCTGGTTATGGAGCCAGCAAAAGCACGATGCGCGCTGAACAACGCACGCTGGGTGATTTAATGTAGCAAGTATCGTAAACCTAGCCATGCGTTATTTTCTTCTTGCTTCAAAGGATTCCAAGGTTTTGTCTCCACCACATGCCTTTCCCAATAGCCATGACGCAGCATTAAGACGGATCTCGATGTTCTTGATGTTCCATGAACCACGCTTCAGAATCATAGTAGTAGCACATCTGTATTGGTGGCGTGGAGCTGAACAATTCTGGTAGCACAGCTCTATCGAGAGGCTGGAAACGACTCAGATCACGCAGGCCATTGCCCGCGTACAAGATTTTCGCGAGAGATCTGTCTGTTTCTCATGAAATATAGAATCCAGCCAGTCAGCACTTTGGATATATATCAATTCTGCAACATCTGGCGCTTACCCAACACTCTCTCGATGACTTTGAAAAGCTACTTCACTATGAAGACCACACTTCCGTCCCTTCTCGCTACGAGCCTGTTCTGCCTGATGACGGCAGGATCCCCACTGCTCTTCGATCTGAACCGGTGACGAAGGTCATCAAAGTGCGTCTCAAAATCATTTACTCGTCTGCTACATGCACCCGTGTCTTCCTAGCTGAAATGGTCTACAGTTCGGTGACTACGCCAGCGGACCGATTCAAGTACCTCTTGGTTTCGGTATCTCCGTGTCGGAAGTCATCGTTGACGCTTTGGGTACTGTTTTGGGCCCTCTGGAGGCGATGCTCGTTCCCCCTAGCACCCGTGTCGGCAAAATCGGTCCTAGGAAAACTGTAACACTAGCCACCAACCCCGATTCCCCAGGCAAAACGTTCAAACTGGAAAGTTTGACCATGGCGGTCCATCGTAACGGCATCTTGGGCGACCTCTTGGGCGGCCTGTTTGGTCAGTACACTTCGGGCAACGTGCACTTCTCAGGCCGCGACGAACACGGAAACGAGATCTGGCAAGAGACGAAACGGTACACGGCTCCTGGAGGCCATGTTAAGAGACATGACGCGGCTGGAACGCGGGGCGACGCTTTTGCTCAGATTGTGGGGCCTGAGAAGCCTGCTAACCAGATATGGGTGAACGTTGAGGGTGACGGTGTAGATATTGGTTTGAACGCTGCCTTCTGTGCGCTCGCCTTTACAATCGATGTGACCGTCGGTGGATTTTAAGGCTGAGAACGGAAAGCTTATGTCCTCGTTGGATGTCGAAGCCGGGTTCACGCGTAGCGCTTTGTATTGTCGAAGGACATTAAACCAATGCTTGCAACAGTACGTAAATACGGACGGTTCGACCCTACTACAGTTACGTTACGGTTGCTAGTTACTACGGTACGTACGCTACGGCTAGGGGGTTGGTACGGTACCGTAGAATTACTGTACGGTTTATTTTAGGGGTTTATACGGCCCGTAGTATATATAAATTTCCTAATTAGGAAGGAGGCTAGTGTTAAAGTTGTCTTTTAGGGCCTTTAGGGATTCTAAAATATTATTATTGCTATTAACCGCGTCGGCACCTCTCTCATTATTTATATAGGAGGTTAACTCTGTAAGGTAGCTACTCTATATCGCTATATAGATGCAGATCTGTAGCTACTTAGGGACTTAGATTTATGTTGCACGTGGTGACTAGCCTGCGTGCCTATACGCTTGGTCTTGCTATGCTATAAATTATTCTAATTAATATCTATCTCCCTCCCTAAACTGTGGCCTGTGGGATACACCTGTGAATAGTTAACCGAGGGCGACGACGAGCGCGATGAGCTTGCTGAGGTGAGGGCCTTGCAGGCGGCAGAGGCGTGATACGGCGCTGGGGTGGAAGGGCTGGGACGCCTGCGTTGACCGCAGGCCCTGTGAGGCAACCTAGCCGCCTCCGGCGCCTCCTCCAGCCGCGCCGCCCCCGAATGCTCAATTCACCCACCCTAGCCAGAAAAGGTTCCGTACAGCCGTATTACGGGTCAAAAGTTGGTACGGTACGGTGCCTAGTACGGTGGGCACCTCACTACGGTACGTACGGCCCAAAACCAATTACGGACCGTAAAGTACGGTCAGTAATACCGACTGTTGCATGCGCTGCATGATTAAACTTCAATCAATCATTGCTTGCATTGCACCAAATTCATAATTTCCAGTTCACTTTTGCATAAACCTTTGCAGGGCGAAGGAGAATGATACGAATGAGGGTTTAACAACATGAAACCAAAGAGTTCCAACATAAGATATCTTGAAATATAACCCCTACATCTTGGGTATCTTCAAGAGCATCGTGACTTACAGCGGCGGTGTAATGAAGGCATAGAACCCCTCTCAACGCAGTAGCGTATAAGCGGAGCAACAAACAATCCTGGATTTACCCCACGCCCTACACCGCCTCGTGCAGAGTTCATAGGAGATGCACGAATTTGGCCGGGCTACTGAACGGTTAAGTTTCCGTGGCCCCGCTTCGCTTTTTTCTTTCCAGTTCGAAGTGAAGCGGTTGCGGGCGGAGGAACGGACGATCTGAATGGCACGGCCCCGAACGATGATTACCAACGACTACCTCCACAAGTAGTCTCTTCTATATTAGACATCACGTTCGCAGATATGCCGACTCCCGGCCTCATCTTCACGCCGTGTCCCTTCTCCAGACAAGCAAAAAGTAATCCCCAGCATCACGGAACATGCCGATTCTACCACAATTTCAGTGCCGTCCCCTTCATAATCTTTAGGTACACTCACGAAAAGTATAGCCATCCAAAACG